>JAOTOM010001239.1:0-62852 GCA_034440615.1 Ashinkailepas kermadecensis
GAGGGGTCCCTGAGGCTAACAGAACTCCCTGAGAGCTGAACAGAGTTCCTAACGCTAACAGTTGCTGTGAGGAAATCTGACGGCCGGCCTCAAACTAGAAAGCCCTTGAAGATAGAAAGACTGTCAAGGACTATAGAAGGGCCCCTAACAGCTGGAGACTGGCTCCTGACGATTTCAAATGGTCACTGATCGCTGAGTGAGGACTGAACACAGAGTTATCAAGAGGCTTGGAAGGTGTCCCTGAGAGGCATGGCCCAGGAGAGCCCAAAGAGGGTCTCCCTAAGGGCTGGTAATGGTTCTGAGGAATCCAGAAGGCGAATGTCAGAGCTAGAATGTCTTTGATAGCCCAGCGAAATATTGTCGGAGCTAGGAAGGGTCCCTAAGAGCTAGAACAGATTTCACCGTGATGCTTCTGAAGGCTGGGGAACCCAGAAGAATGAACAGAGCCACTTACGGGCTGAGGAGAATTCTGAGAGCTAGCGATGTTTGTTGTGTGTGTGGTCTGTGTGCGTGTGAGGCCTGTGTCAGAGCTCGATGTCCCTGAAACCAGCATGATTGTCGAGAACTAAGGAATGACCGATGCAATATGGAGAGGACATCTAAAGGATGAATAGAATGCCCATGAGAGCCAGAAATGACTGGACTGGGATGCCCTTGACCTTTGGGATGGGCACCTGAGGGATCGATGCTCCCTGAGGAGGAGTAAGCGGGTGCTGGATAACTGGCGATGTGTGCAAGGAATACCAAGGGTCTGCTTCAGAACTAAAATATCCCTGAGAGACATAAATACTGCCGAGGATGAGGACTGCGAACGTGCCTTTACAAAAGCAGGGAGGGCCATGAGGGTGAACAGAGCCAAGAATGTCAAAGATGTCTGCCGAAAGGATAGCAAGCACTTAATACGGAGGACCAAAATAGGCGAGAATCATCTGAACGCTCGCGCTATGATACACATTCATCCTGAAAGGGTTCGTCACCTGCTGCGACACTTAACCGTTTTTTAGGACAAAGAAACTCCATCTCAGTAGCGACGGCTGTCCCAACATCCACCGCCTCCTAAACGGTGGCGGCCGCCCCTGTCGTCACAGCCCAGCGACAACAACCGTCCCAGCGGTGACGGCAGTCCCAGCGGTGACGACCACTTAAGCAGCCACATCCGTATCAATGGCATGGCCACAGCTACCCCAGCAGCCACAGTCGATCCAGCAGGAAAAGACAGCCCAGCAATTGCTGGGATGACGGCCATTCCAACGGTACCAGTTGTGTCGCCTTGCATCGGGGTGGCGCCGGTCATGCAGGATGCTGTGTGTTCGGCATAGCTGGTCAGGGTTGTTGCTGGACTAATCCCTGTCCCCAAATTTTGCACTTATTTTTCCCTACTGGTATTCACGGAAGTATGAAGGTGTTTAAAAGGCGCAACGGTGCGGGCCCACCCATATCGCGAACATCTTTCTATGAAACTATTTTTGAATGTAGAGGATACAAAAGAAGCAATTGTGCCTATGGGGATGAGCAATTGTATTTTTACCCAAGCTAACAATACTCATGACATTATGAGTAATGTTTTAGTTTCCACTCCTGGAACAAATACTAGCTACGCTACTGATTCCAACCGGCGGGTTTAGTCTGTGTATGTATGGCGTATGTATGGGCATAATGCATCGATGTTGTGTTATCACATTGTTTTTGCGGATGTTCAATAAACTGGGGTGAGGTTTGAACCTTAGACCTCGAGGAGATCTTGTGCCATTCGCGTGTCACATTTTATCTTATGAAATCGTTCGGAAGTATGTTAAGGTCGGTAGGCTACTGCCAAACTGACCACTTGGATACACAGACAGAGGCCAGTTTGAGACAAATAATTGCTGACCCCTCCAAATTCAATGCTACTTAATTTTCGGGTTACCTCTGGACACAATTATCAGACCTGAATACGAATAAATACTAAAAATGCCTACCACCCGTAAACGTGCCTGAGTTTTGACATTACCATCCGTTAATTATAGTGCAGACCAGTCATCAGAAGCACATTTCCTCGCAAGTTCTGCAGGATAAATCATTGACAAGTACAATGTAAGGCCAAATCCTTTCTACGTCGTCAGGAACTACAGAAAAATTAATTGAATTACTGTACACATTTTTCGTAACTGTGATTTGTAAAGGTAAAATTTAGCTCAGAAAAAGCGTCCACAGTCCCCATTTTATCCTACGGAGTTATCCGAGCATGCGTATTTTTTTAGTTCAAGGCGAAAGCGCCTTCGCTACGGAAACAGATAGTTCAGCTTCCACCTTTCAATTTAATCAACTGTTGGGTTCCTACATTATGTGATGATATGTCGAACTGGCACCCTAGTTGCTATCGCCATACAACAAAATAGGAATTGTCCATGCAAATTATTATCCGATGCACATACAAAGTAATTTGATCGGTTCATGCACCTTCCTGGACCAAGCTGATTTTATACCAGGCCAAGTAACGCAACGTAGGGGTTGAAATACTCCCTGGTCTGAATTTCGAGACATCGGTTGGTTACTTTAGTTTTAGAGTGTATCGACCAGGTTGATTGCTTAGCAACCACAATGTCGAGACATTGCAGAAAGTAGTATCCTAAATCAATGATTGACATGCTTTCTATGCAGCTGATGAAAGGCAAAACGTTTTGTTTTTCATGGGATACACACCAGCGGCTCTTCGCTGAAGATGAAAAAGTTGCTTGAGTGGAGATGATTCGGCGTTGATTGGTAAGACGTCATAAGCATGCACACCGACTGATGCATGCAGGATAAACCCTCCCTCAACCTTCCTCACATTGTGTTTGTGTAGTAGTTTGCAATGGGCAATGAGTCTTCAAAGAAAATCCCCACGAGGTTGGCATATTTCGTGTTGCAAAGTAAGCTTCCCTGCATTCTGGTTCTGCCACTGTGTTTGCACTGCTACATTATGCCTACAGTTATGAGCACATGTTCATTTATGCATCCTTACCAAAGCTAGTATTGTGGTCAGTAAGGTCCATAGTTTCTTTAAATGCCTTGGCAGTACAAGATTGGATAATATTCCAGGTAGGATCATGTTCTGGATGAGGAATGTCCAGGACATTCCACATTACGTATACACAGCTGAAGCTAAGGATGCACATTTCTTATTGGGATTTCCATGCACCCACAACTGAACAGAAAAGAAGGTCTACATGTACAGCTAGCACTAAGAAGAAAAGAAAGCTCTACATTTGAGCTGATGTGTATAATGCTTCCATAATTATAACCAATTGTAAGATACAACCTGTCCAAATTGCTGCAAGTGCAGATCCGTGTTGTTTCAAAGCTATACTATTCATAGCAAAAGTAGGCTTTGCAATTTCAGGACAAGTGGACAATTTGGCACCTGATAAGTGTATGAAAGATATGGTTCCAAATACGGTAGGTGGTTTCTTGAAATGATTTTGGAGAAATACGATACATGAAGGCATTGGGAGGGCACAAATGGATTGGGGGGCATACTCCATAGGGTCCCATGCTAAAAGGTGAAATTATTGCGGGGCAAAACACATTGAGGGACATTTGGCCCAAAAGTACGCAACACAACACGCCTGGTAACAAAGTAATTTAAAACGATGCTACAACAATTTCATCACTAAACACCAATACTTTACCATGTAGATTGTTGAATGCAAAGATGCTCGAGCCAATCACCAACAGTCGGTAATATGATAATGTTACATACACAACGTTGCAACGCTTGTTTATTTTTATTTTTGCAACTGAAGGTTTTTGAAGTTGCATGCCAACATTTATAACGTTTTTAGAGCATTTTGAACAATTTTGACTGCATGTTTTGACGGGATATGTTGGGTTAAGTTAAGTTAGGCTAGGTTAGGCTGGGCTAAGTTAGTTTTTACATGTGGTACAATGAATCAACATGAGAAAACGTCGTAGATGTAACAGCTGCAAGATATGAGACATTATTGTGCTTGATATTTTCGGTTAGTCGGTTATTTTGATTTAGGGTTGCTTTGGCCAGTGCTATAATATTTGCACCCAGCGCTTGGCGTGTGCAGAAAAGGATGTCCAGTCGTGTTCATTCTTTATATGCATGCGCTAATACCAAATGTTAGAAAGTGACTCTGCGATGCCCAACTGGTCCTCCCGCTGCTAGGTCAATGCAATAAAACGAGAGGTACCTACTAATATGGTTGAAGGAAACTAACAAAATAAGATTAGGAGGAAACAACATCTATGAATTGAGCTGATTTCGATCCCAAGCAAGTTCATTTTTTATGGCGGGGGCATGGCTACCCAGTCTGAATGGCTAAGGAATGCATGGAGTTGAGCATGTATCAAGAATGGATATGATTTCTGCACAATCTGTATAATGTGTTCAAAATGTGTACAACTTTTTCCAATAGCACATCAAGTTTTTAATTATCATGCTTACATTTTGTAACGATTTTGTACACACTGTGTGCTATAGATCGGTTATTTGGGCTTTGGGTGCATCGACTACACTGATCATACAGCGCCCCACTGTATGCTATCGTCAGTTCATATATTCGATTGAATTATATTAGAATATGTTAGACTAAGGTTAATCGAGGGGATATGTATGAATCTATGAGTTACAACAACAATATATGGTTATTACTTTGTACTGTACAAAGGTGAATTATGAAGGTGCAAAAGGTGAGGGCCTAGGTCACCATTTGCAGTCTATTCCTATCATGCAACCACATAGTGTTGATATGCTTAAAAGTGGGAGGGCCATTCCCAGCTGAGCACCAGTGGTACGAATACGCAAGGACGGCTTAGATAAACTAGATACAGAATGCACCCAGACAATAATTGTCTGCATGTCCTTCCCTTAGCAAACCTAATGACAGGAGCTGCTTCATTGTACCATGATTCCCAGATTTAGGTGGGAAATGACAATTAACCAGGAATATCTTTTTTTATTCCTGGGTCCCAAAGTCATCAATTTCTTCTTCCTCAATGCCACATCCTTCTTCTATCCCCATATAGGAAGCAGCTAAAAACATCAAAGAATTAGGAATTAGTATCTATAAGGGAAATGATTACTGTTGGGGACCGCGCCACCACAGCGGTCCCCAACAGTCGACTTGAGACGCTATGGACACTGGTGAGGCCCGACAGTGGGCGGAAATGTATTATGTGTACCGCATATCGGCCTCCTAGGCGTATTATAGGGAGGGGTGACTCTGACGACCTGACGGATCAATTTCAGCGTATCATGGTTTATTATCCCCAGACCAAGGTGCTGATCTGCGGTGATCTTAATTGCTGCCTTTTAAAACCTGATCATGACTCCTCCATAAAGATACTGTGTGATTTTATGTCTGACCAATCCTTGATGCAGCGTATTTCATCTTCTACTTACTCAGCAGGGTCCATACTGGATGTATTAATTACGAACTGTCCCGCTTTTGTGAAACGTTGCGTAACCCAATTTTGTCATTTTAGTCCACATACTTCTATCCGTGCCTTGATCAGTGTACCTCGCTTTCGCCCGCGCCGATCAGCTGTTCGGTCTCGCTGTCTCCACCGGGTCGACCAAGCTGCGCTTCATGCTCACCTTATTAATGCTGACTGGTATAATGTGTTTTCATCACCGACTGCCACTCAGAAGTGGGACTGTTTTATCAGTGTATTTCCACCGATTTTTGACGCACAGGCCCCGGTCAGAGCCGTGTCCATTAGCAATCCCAGCGCCCCTCCAGTCACCGACCTCACCAAAGATCTAATGTCTCGCCGTCGCGTGGCGTTGGCTGAACACGGTCACAGGTCACCAGAATATGTCGTCATAAACAGAGCGGTACGGTCCGCCATACGCCGTACACCCGCAATGACATTAAGCGGCGCATCCAGGAGGACGGACGTCGATCGATGTGGCAGCACATCAGATCCACCGTCAGTGGTGGGAAGCCCGTCCGTAAGGTGCCCGACCCCACACCCGATGAACTGAACAATTATTTCGTTGGCATTAGTCCGCGTGTTACGAGTGAGGTGAGAGAGTTGGGACAGATGCCAGAACTAGCATGCCGTCTACCACATGTTGGCGCCTGTGCGTTTTGTGTGCCACCTCTGACGCTGTCAGAGCTGAGGACCGTCATCCTGGGGATGAGTGGCTCGTCGGCTTGCGGCGAGGACGGGGTCGGCATACACATGGTGCGCCTGTCTTTGACGCGATCGGCACGGTACTCCTGCATCTGGTCAACTCCAGCATTTCCTTTTCTGATGTTCCTCGATCCTGGAAGCACTCCCTCGTTCATCCTATCTTTAAGTCGGGCGATCCTACCAGCCCTCCCAACTACCGTCCTATTTCCATAGTTCCTGTCATTGCCAAAATTGTAGAGCGTGCCATTCACCAGCAGCTCTAAAATTACATGTCCCAAAACCACCTCCTGTCCTCAGCCCAGCACGGTTTCCGTCCACGTCACTCGACAGAAACCGCGCTGACTTCCATGTCCGATCATATCCTATCCGCCAATGACCGAGGTGAGTTATCCCTTCTTTGCCTGCTGGATTTGAGCAAATGCTTTGATGTGATTGATCACTCAGGGCTCTTGACTAAATTAAGCATCCACGGTATCGACACTTCTTGGTTCTCTGCATACCTTTGCGATCATACCCAGAGTGTCAGCCTCACTGACAATCTGGGCAATCTCAAAAAGTATACTCCGCTTCCCAACGGCATTGGTGTCTTTCAGGGATCTGCTCTCGGCCCGCTCCTCTACTGCATCTTCGCCAACGACCTCAGTCTGTTCGTTGAAGGTGCAGTGGTAGTCCAATATGCGGACGACACCCAAATTTTGGTTAGTGGTAAGATATCGGAATTTCGAAACATCGTCACGAGGATGGAATATGTTTTGGCTTCTCTTGACTCTTGGTTTCGTGCAAACGGCCTCAGAGTGAATGCCGGAAAGACTCAACTGATGCTGCTGAGAAGTCAGAAAAATTTGCGCCACACCCCTGAAATTACCGTAAAATTTCGCGATCACGATCTAACTCCCATCTCTGAAGCTAAAAATACCGGATTAATCTTTGACCGTTCTCTCAGCTGGGACTCCCAAGTCTCCACCATCACTAGGCGCACGGAGTGGTCGGTCGCATCTGAGGAGTTACATGCCGTTCGCTGTCATCTCCGCTTTAGTCAATGCCTTGGTACTCTCGCATATCCGGTATTGTATTTCGATGTACGGTGATGGAACGCAAAATAATCTGTCTCGCATTCAAAACATTATTAACTATACAGCAAAGTAATTTTCGGCCGCAAAAAAAATTGATCATGTATCGGATCTGCTGGAGAAATTGGGCTGGCTGAGCGCGCGGGACCTCGTTCAGTACCACATGCTGACCTTGCTGCGCAAGGTGCGTCGCCTGGGTGAACCAGTCACTAGCCTGTGAATTTGTTCTCCAGACACGTGACAGGACCACCCGGCAAGACAGCGATCTGCACGTGCCCAGATCGCCATGTCGACCAGATGATCAGATCGACATGGGCAAGCGACGTTTTTGTAGTCGCGCGGCTAGACAATACAATGCCTTGCAGCCCGATCTGACGCGGCTACCTATCCCCCTGTTTGGACCGCACCTAAAGCGTCACCTGCGTAGGAACCCGGACTATGGAGGCACTTAGCGCCCATTTTATGTGTCTGCTTTTATGACTGCTTGCAGACAATATCTGAATATATGATAATTTTGCCGACCTCTTATATTTGTATGACGTGAGGCTGTAATAGCCACGAGTTAATTGTGGATGGCCTTAATACATGTCTGTCCGTCTGGTTAGTTATAGCCATTGTTTTTGATGACGAACAAGTCATAATTAATTGTAGGATACTGTACTAAACGTTTACTTCTTCCGATTTTCTTCTGTGAGACAATCTTTCCAAGAATAATTTTCCACTCTGATACCAATGCTCAATGCGGGTTTGAAACACTGGGCTGCATACACTAATACAGTGTATCGAAGTCCGCGATTTTAGGCGTCGAGGCTAGGATGTAAAAAAAACTATTTCATATTGATATATCACCTAAGTCCTTAGCACTGTAGTCGTCAATATCGGATGCTGGGCCTATTTCGAGGTAAGAAATCAGCTGAATGCGGTTCCATTTCTATTGCATATCACACATTCTACACATATAAATTATTTTATGTACATCTTGATGACTAGCTGGCGAATTTGGACACCCCGCATTAGCAATTGTCAAGGCTACTTTCCAAGTCAACAGACTCCATTCCCACTGGCGATGGGAAAGCAATGTACACGGTCACTGATTGGTGGAAGGGGTGTTCGCATGTTACAGACTAACAGGGTTGATGTGGTCTTGATTTTATGAGGGGGCATATGCGCCGCCATGGGGCGTGATAACCATGGAGAGCTACCCTCAACGAGAAACAAAAAAAGCATTGTAAGTTAAATATCTGTATGTATTTGTTTTCAAACATTAGGAAAAATTTGGGACAGATGTCTGATTCTTCAAAGCCTCGAAGACCTGAAGACAGCGACCGAGGGCATGTCAATATCAACTGGACTAAATTCATTTTCACACTGATTGAGAATTTGGTGCAGATAACATTACCCCGACAAAAAGTTTAAAGGTGCACTCCAATGGAGATTAGCCAATACATGAAAGTTGAATGGATAAAAGGCTGTAAATGATATGAGTCAAACAGATAAAAAGCTGAAAGAACAAAGTCAAAGATTGAATAAACAAAAAGTCAAAGATTGAAAAACCAACGGGATAAACGTGAAGTGGGATACAATGAAAGGGAATAAGTCCCAAGGACGAAAATTAAAAGAATACATTAGAAGAAGTAAAGTTGAATGAATATAAGTTCAAAGCATTGAAGTTCAATACACACAATCAAATTGATCGAGTCAAAGAATCCAACTGATAAAGTCAATGGGAAGTCAAATGGAAGGAAGCAAACAGACTAAAATAAAAATTATAGGGCAAACCATCAAAAAGGCAAAAGTAGAAAAATAGAAATGGAAATCTAAAAGTCAAAAGAATAAAAGTCCAGAGATACAAAATGGAACGAATAAAAAGTCAAAGGAATACACATTGAAAGAATAGGTCAAAATAATAGGTCGAAAAAAATGGAAGTTGAAAGAATAAAAATTGAGAAAAAAATTGAAGTAACCACTTAGAAGAATACACATAAAATAATTGAAATTGAAAGAATGCAAGTTGAAAGTCAAAAGATGAAAGAATATAAGTAGAACAGAACAAAATTTGAAAAGAATAAAAGTTAACAGAATAGTTAAAGTCATAAAGTCATAAAGTGTTTAGACTTAATAAGAGCCACAATGGCCCATCAAGTTTAGCCCTATAAAGGGAAGTTACCATAACCCTGGCAAAAGGCACTCATCACCCCAACTAACATCGCTTCCTTAATTCCAAAGAATCCATCCACCATCATCCAACCCACCCTATCTATCTTACCTATCCAACCCTATTCACTCGATACCACGTAACACATGTGGTTTGAGTGCCCTACCAATAATTTTCAAACTCCATGTTGAATATTACTCTATTGATCACTACTGTTAGCCATCCCCACCAACTTCATGTCATCATCAAATCTGAACACCCTATGCATAAGCCCTATCGCAATGCTATTCACAAAAAGGGTAAAGAGAAGGGCCCTAGGTGTAAAACTTGAAATGTATAGAAGGTGGACAGAATAAAATTCAAGAATAATTTTTTTTTTAAAATAATAAAGTCGAAAAGGATGCAAGTTGGAAAGGTTAAAAGATGAAATGAGTAAAAGTAAAAATATGAAGAAAATTGAAAAGAATAAAGTTAGAAAGATTAAAATTTGAAAAGAATAAAAGTAAAAAAGAAAGAAGGTGAAAAGTATGAAAGTTGGAAAGAATACAAGTTGAAAACAATAAAAGGCACAAAGAATAAAATCTGCAAAGAATGAAAGCTTCAAGGAATAAAAGCCACAAGGAATAAAAGCTGCAAGGAATGAAAGCCACAAAGAATAAAAGCCACAAGGAATAAAAGCAACAAAGAATAAAAGCTGCAAAGAATAAAAGCTGCAAAGAATAAAAGCTGGAAAGAATAAAAGCTGCAAAGAATAAAAGCTGCAAAGAATAAAAGCTGCAAAAGAATAAAAGCTGCAAAGAATAAAAGCAGCAAAGAATAAAAGTCGCAAAAAATAAAAGCGACAAAGAATAAAAGCCACAAAGAATAAAAGCCGCATAGAATAAAAGCCGCAAAGAATAAAAGCGACAGAGAATAAAAGCCACAAAGAATAAAAGCCACAAAGAATAAAAGCTGCAAGGAACAAAAGCAGCATAGAATAAAAGTCGCAAAGAATAAAAACGACAAAGAATAAAAGCCGCAAAGAATAAAAGCCGCAAAGAATAAAAGTCGCTAAGAATAAAAGCGACAGAGAATAAAAGCCGCAAAGAATAAAAGTCGCAAAGAATAAAAGCGACAGAGAATAAAAGCCACAAAGAATAAAAGCCACAAAGAATACAAGCCGCAAAGAATAAAAGCTGCAAGGAATAAAAGCCGCAGAGAATAAAAGCCGCAAAGAATAAAAGCCGCAAGGAATAAAAGCCACAAAGAATAAAAGCCGCAAAGAATAAAAGCCGCAAAGAATAAAAGCTGCAAAGAATAAAGCTGCAAAGAAAAAAGCCACAAAGAATAAAAGCCAACAAGAATAAAAGCAGACAAGAATGAAAGCCAAAAAGAATAAAACCCAAAAAGAATAAACCCAAAAAGAATAAAAGCCAAAAAGAATAAAAGTCAAGGAAAATAAAAATTGAGAAGAATAAAAGTTGAAAAGAAGAACAGTCGAAAAGAATCAAAGTCGAAAAGAGTGAAAAGGATAAAAGTTAAAAGGGCAAAAGTAAAACAAATATGAAAAGCATCAGTCAAAAGAATTAGTAAAATGTATAAGTGAAAAGCATAAGTCAAAAGCATCAGTCAAAAGAAGAAATGAAAAGAATACTTCAAAAGAATAAGTCAAAAGAATAGAAGTAAAAAAATACAAGTGAAAAGAACACAAGTTGAAAGAATGCAAGCCAAAAGAACAAGTTGGAAGAATAAAAGTCGAGAGAATAGAGAATAGAGATGAAAATATTCCAATTTTGACATATCTAGTACCTATCACCAACGATAGCATCAGCTATATTGCCAAATTACCCACCTGAAATGTCCAAATGTAGGTAGATACCCCACACACTTCCTATCCCTACTTCCATTTTATGTTATTACATGCTATTGCCGTACTTTACTGCCATGAACACAAGGACATTTTAACAGATATAGGTACATAAAAAGCAATTACGCGCAATTATTTTCATTTCGAACTCAGTGCCCTGGATTCACCGTCAAATCAGCATGCTACTAACATTACCTGACGCGTAAGCTACTTCAGTGGTGGCCAAACAAAAAAGTGATGGCGATATCAATCGTAAGTTTTATTTTGGAAACACCCACTTTTTAAACCATTAGAGTTTAAATCATTAAGCATAAGTTCGAAGTTTTGATATTTACTGATCAATTTGGACTTAAGATCAATTCGGAATAATACAACCCTGAACTAATTTAGAGTTATATTAATGAACTTCGATGTTAGCAGCAAGAATCCTGTCACCACTATTTCCACCAGAACGAAAACTTACACACGTATGACCGATTTCGAGTTCACACAAATTCACACACACACACCAAAAATATTATGTTTTCATGACAATTGAGGTCCATCATAAAACTTCGTCAGCTGACTGAGAAACGTCTAAATGTGAGTTCTGATTGGTCAAAATACCGAGGTCCAGCGATTGGGCCTCGGTATACACCACCGGACCTCGGTATTCCGTTGTGTAAACTCATTTTGTCCTCGGTAGTCACGGCTCACAAGTGCATATTTCTCTGTTCTTTTCAGAACTATGTCAGATGTTACGTTTAAATGTGCCATGTGCAAGCATGGCTCAAACGACCTGAGATTATTTTCCGAACAATTGCGGCATCGGCACGAAGAGGTTCCATATTTCTATGTCGGGTGTCATTTCTGCACTACATTTTTCAACACATCCAGAAGTTGATAGCGTCATGTACAGGTACTTGTTTCCCGGCAAGCAGACGCAGTTCATCGCTTATCGATCAGCTCTCCGCATTTTAATATGGACGATGACTAAGCGCCTGTCAGTGACGTTGGGGTCCCCAGCAGCTCGGGCACTTCAGCAAGCACTTCAAACGACATTGTTACTCGGATTCCTGAGAAACACGCTGAATGTCAGGAAGATCAGCGCGAAGCATCCACGGCAGATTTCATAATTGTGGTAGCCGCTTGGCGTCGGCAATTGTACTTCTGGGCATATCCATGTATATATTTAACATGAAAATGAAGTCTTTCATGAAGAACATCATGTAGTTCCTCACCAGTAACATCCTCGACCCCGGTGCCGGTAGAGGCCAGGGCGAACCAAGAAGCAATGAGAAGCATCCAGGATCTGTAGATCGCAGTGCTCTCTGTCTCGGTTGACATGCCCACGTCACGATCGGGATGTAACGTTCCGGTAACGTTCTTCTAAAATGGACAATACACTTTGTAACATTGCAAGCCGTCTTATATATATATCTGCAATGCTCTTGGGTATTGTATTACTTGTACGTCGTCCGAGTGCATCATGACACCTGCGCCCAGTATGCGTAATGTACCAACTAATCGCGCAGACGGAAGTGGGGTTAGCAAGTTCTGGTAGAAGGCCACGGTAACAGTGTAGCTATTCAATGGAGAGTGCTCATGTACGTGCCCGTAGAAAATGAAAGCGACTATTTAGACCGTTTTGCAGGGTTATAATTATCATTTAGGGGTGCCGGTAGTCCAGTGGTTAAACTACAGGCGTCTGGGAAACCAGATATACTGGGTTCGACTCCTCGCGGTGCCCGCCCTTCCTGCCAGGGTGGGAGGCAGGTGACATGCATATGGCCTCAGCTGCTGAGTGCGTCGTAAAACCACAACCACCAATCGGCATTCAGATGGTGCGAGGTACTGCCCGGATATTGTGCACCAGGTCTGATCCTGGAATGGAATGTACGCATCTCCAGTACCCAGAAGCCTCAGGGTGAACGCTAAAGTGTCGGTGGCCGGTAATGCAGTGGTACAGCTAATCAGCTAATCAGTGCAGATGGTATCAGGGTGGTAGGGTGCACCAGGTGAGGTAACACTATGATAACAAGTGCTAGATATTGTTAATATGGTGGCATAGCTGACTGGGTTTGGTGGTAAAATGGCGGTAGACAGCATCAAGAGCGATGGTACTACCATGGCAACAATTATTGAGCCAGAAATGGGGTGGTATGATTGATGAGGGTTGGTAGTAAACGGGTGGTAGACGGTACTAGGAGAGGTGTTACAGCATTGGTAACTAATACTGGGACTGGTACTCGGGTGCTTTGGTTGACCAGGATAAGTGGTATTGAGGTAGTAGGCTGTACCAGGTTAGATAGTCTTACTGTGGTAAGCATTACCAGAAGCCGTGGTAATTTGATGATAAATATTACCAGCTTACCATAGTAAAGCACTAGTACTTGGGTCGTTTTGATGACCAGGGGAGGGTGGTACCACGTGGCAAAAATGGACACTATCGCAAGACGAGGTACCCCTGGTAAAAAAATGTATCCGTGCAGGTGCATAAGAAGATTTTTGAGGTCAGTCATAGTTGCTTTTCCAATATTTTTTTCTTCAAAATCCACTTGCCATTCACTAACAGTTAAGACAAAAAAAATACACACAATAACGATGGCTCGCTTGTCTCTGGTTGGTTGGTTATTGGTTTTACGACACATCGACCGTTGAGTCATGCAGCGTCGCCAATCATTGATACATTCCCCTGTAGGGCATTACCCTAGGATATTGTAGGGCATTACCCTAGGGTAATGTAGGGTTTTACATTATCATACACTTCCCTACATTACCCGGTAGGGCTTACATTGCCTACATTACCCTAGGATACATTCCCCTATAGGGCATTACCCTAGGATGTTGTTGGGCATTACATTACATATACTGCCCTACATTACACTGTAGGGCATTGCCTTATGATACTGTAGGGCATTACCCTAGGGTAATGTATGGCATTACATTATCCTATGATGTCGTCCATTACCCTGCAGGGCATTGTCATATGATACATTACCATGTAGGGCATTATCCTACATTACACTATTTAGTTAATACAAAAGGAGTGTAGGCATTACCATATGGTAGTGTAGGGAATTACCCTACATTACCCTGTAGGGAATTACCCTAGGATACATTACCCTGTGGGGCATTACCCTAGGATAATGTATGGCATTACCATACGGTGGTGTAGGGCATTACATTATCATACACTGCGATTCATTACCCTGTATGACATTACCCTAGGATACATTACCTGTAGGGCATTACCGTAGGATACTGTAGGGCATTACCCTAGGGTAGTGTAGGGCATTATATTATCATACACGGCCAAGCAAACGGTCAAGCAAACGGTCAAGCATACCTTAAGGCACTTTCATATGTTAATCGTACAAAGTAATTGTTCTAAGCAATCGTGTTAGACGTCGAATAACGCGCTGATCACGAGTCTGTCCTTAAATTGCGATTTGGTCGTAACTTTTCGAGATATGAGCATAGGAACATTCTAATTTGGTTAAAAAATCACCAGTACCTCTGAGTAAATTATCACCAGTACCTCACCAGTAAATTCCGTAATACTTACGGGATGATGATAAATTATACAGCATTAGGTAGACCTCGACTAGCTCGAACTAGTGTATACGCGAAATAGTCATTTACTCTTCTAGACGTGGTATAAAAAGTGGGTAAACATTTTCGGATTTTGAAAACATAATTGAAAATTTTCGAAATTCGGAAAGAAATTTTTGTAAAGACAATTCATCGCCCATTACAAAATACGAAAAAATCTTCCGAAAAACATTTTTTGACGATCGAAAATTAGTAATGAAAAAATATTTGTGTTTTTGGAACTTTTTTGAAACATTTTGTAACATAATATAATTGAGAAAAGTAGCGCACATCAATTCTCTATAGAACTGCTATCTCGGATGTTTGCTGAAATGCACGTATGTTAACCTAGGAAGGGTTATATGCACCAATGATTTGGAGGAAAAATGCACTAAAACATTGGTTCACTTTTCACCTGCTATACCAGTATTAGTGCATGATAATTCATAGTATCATACACCATTCGATGCACAATTGATTACTGTATCTTTTACTAATGCATTGTTCGTAAAAAATATAAAACTTAAAAAAATATTCCAAAAATAACGAACATGCTTATATATTTTCGAAATTTGGGGGGAAATATTACTTTTTTGGCATCTGATAGGGAATTAAATCGGTTTAGAATTGAGTAATAGTCTGTGTGCTGGAATTTCAGGCACATGCTTTGGACGTTTTTTCGTTCAGCTTCCAAAGACTTTACTGACAAATTTAAGTACCAAAAAGGCATTTTAAAAAACATTAAAGATAGCTATCAGCTTCCCCGCTGACGGTGAATACAGCGACGTCAAGATTATGTAGATCGGACACGAATTGAGCCATCTAGAGCAGATTTACGAACCGGGAAAGAAGTGTCCCCAAATTTTTTCCAAGATTTTCCAACTTTTTTGTTTGAAACAATTTCCTAATACAAGTGAAGTTCCATAGACGTAACTCGACGAGCTGAGTTCAGAAAACGCGTTTATTTCGCTCTAGCTCTGTTAGGTATTCAAAATTCCAGAGCTGTTTGAAAACAAGTTTCGAAAAAACTATTTTTGCCCAAGTTCGCGAGGCTCTCACGCCTTGTACATGAGAGATGCCAGATATTTCTCTAACGTTCAAGATAGCGGCTTTCAAGCTCTTTCCATCCCCGTGTCGTCGATGTCGATCAGATGTAGGGTTTGGTCACTATGGACCATTCCCCAAGAGGCTTTTTTCCCTTTTTGCTGTTTTTGAGACTTCAAAACAGGTTTTTTGCTCATAACTTATAGAGTTTCCGACGGATCTTAGATTTCGACCACCATTGGATCCGCTGTGAAACATGCGTACTGATACATTCAACTAGACAGATTTGGAAGCAAAATTTAACGTCTTTCTTTCGAAAATGCTTTCCCATTGGTTTAACATGGCAACATTTTACCTCTTCTGGAGGGCAAGGTTACCGGGCCATGTTTTTTGGTATTCTTGTTCTGAAAGGTACGTGGAGGCCGCATCCAAAAATGGAAGGACAAAAAATTAGGATGTTTATTCACCGAGTGGGGAGTGATTGAATTTAAAAAATCGCATCAATGATCGCATCCCTACGGTCGAAAAGAAGATGAAGGAAGTTTGGAGTTCATCAGAGGGGAAAAGACGGCGCCATCCATGCTGAATCGATCTCCGTTCTAATATTTGACATCGGACGGTAACTTTGATTGTGAGAGGTCATTATATGTGTACATGTACATGGAAATGTTCAAAATGCTGGATTTTTCCAGAATCGCAGGGATGTGTTTCAAAATGGTTTCCGACGTCGTTTTGGACGCAGATCACGAATATGTGATTTGTTTCTCGCTGAGATGAAACATGAAAAAGTTATAGCCAAAAAGTGGATTTTTTTCCACAAATTTTAAGATGTTGAATAATTCTTTAAAATTGCAGGCTTTTCCTTATTCGAAATTATAACGTAACATGTATCTCATCATGCCGGATGTGGTGCAATAAACTAGAATGTTCTAAGTCTTTTTATAAAAAAGTAACTTTTCAAAATTTTGGAAAAAACTTTCCAAATTTTTGAAAATCTTTCTTGAAAGCGCTCCACGCACTTAGCTTAGTTGTGAACCCCACTTCTTAACTCTGAAAACTCAGGACGCTATGGGCCGTCGAATATTGACAAAGTGCAATTTTCCCCCTAATTTGCACGCCTATAACTCAAAAAGTTACGACGTCCCGGAACTGATCTCGTGATACGATATATACCTGTTATAGTGCTATCTGTTGCAGAAAAGCCAGCTCGGTTATCTCTCTTAATTTGCCCTCCAGAGGCCGGCAAGCTTGACAGTTTTCCCAATTTTCGCATTTTTGGCCTGTAAAAACTTTTGGAAATGACTATAACTCGAAATATTATCGACCGATTTTGGATTTCCGAGATTTATGACCCGTCAAATTCATTGTAGCATCTTCCCGTTATGCAATTCGCTTTCAAAAGTCCCATAGGACAGGCGCCAGGTGGCAAAAACCATTTCCCATAGCGTTACGATATTTCGTTGTTTTGCCCCCAGATGGCGCCCTAATTGGTCAATTTCAAAAATTCCTACACCAGTCGACTCCACGAAACTTATCGCGTCGATTGATGTACGTTGTGACAAACTTATAAAAGTATTGAAAGCACAGTGCGACTGGTTAAAAATTAATTACTGATTTAATTTAATTGTAACATTATGGCATTTTCAGTGTCTAGTCAGTGTATTATACCCCTCATGCACTTTCGGCGTGACTTTCAAACAGTAGATTGTGGAAATCGCAAAAATATAGATTGAAGGTTAGCGGAGGTAAGGAAGTTCTGCGCAAACTTCAAATCTGAGGTCCCTAGGGCAAGGGGAAAGCTAACCTTCCGGAGGGTAAAGTTGGTCGACCAATTTTCCAACAATGCCGTACTTTGACCCCAAATTGGACCCACTTCTTCCCTTTGACCTACCTTAATCGGCATAGCACCATTCGATCGGTTGATTCAAGCGCTACAACATATGTGACGTTCAGATTTTTCACTCTGATGCCCTGATCTGGAGGTGACCTGGAAGGCTCGGACCAATGCGGCTCATCGTCCTTTCAGATTGATTCGGTTTTGGCGCAAAAAAGAGCCTTGGTTCAAACGGCTATGTTAGGTTAGGTTAGGTTACGTTACGTTATGTTGGGTTAGTTTGGGTTGTTTTTCTTCGAAGTTGAAAAAATTACCAAAACGTATTTTTGTTACAACTTCCTAATAATTTTTTTTAATTTTTTTTATTTGGTTTTGGGATTAAAACAAAAATCCTTTCAACAAATTCTGACCTGGAAGGTTGGGTGGTAAATTTGTGCTTGGAGGTGTTTTTGTGAATCCTTGGAATATACCTTTCCAATGCAATGATTAGGAATGTGACTAATACCTTAGGACCACTCATTTTCTGTGCAATTGTTTACTTTTCAGTTTGTGAGGAAAAGAACACCAACAAGTAATGTCCACCAACTTTGAGGTGGATGAAAGTAATGTTTAAAAAATAAAAAAATGCAACCGAACATAACCTGGCCTTACCTCCCATTAGAGATATAATCATGGAATGATAATCAAATGGGGTATTTTGACGGATGCAAAACTTTGTTGTTCTTGTTGTGGCAAGATAATTGTCTAGACTAAGATATTTAGGAATGAAATGTTGTGAACTCAAAGGTGCATATTGAAATATATGTCAGTCTGGATTCTCCATCTCCACCTTCTCCTGAAGAGGTAGCTTCTGCCTCCAACCTCTCCTGTCTCGATCTTCTGCCTGCACCTGAAGTCGACCCCAGCCCAGCCTCTGCCTGCTGGGATCCAGAGTCGCACCACCCTAATGAGACTGAAATCAGCTTGCTTGCTGTTACTCCAAGTAAGAAGTTCACATTAACAATTATCTCAATATTGATTACCCTGGAGACAGCTGCTACCCTGGAGATAGCGCTGTGGGTGGTGGCGGCGGTGGCCGTTGGGTGCTCTGCGCGTGGCTGAGAGGTGGCGCTAATGTTTTGACCTGTGTATGGGCAGCGAGTTGTTATGTCTCTGCAGGTAGGTTGTGGTGTGAATTTTGCTCTGGTGACCTGTGTATCGTAAGCTGTGATGTCTATAGATAGGCATGGATGGAACGATATTCTTGTTTGGTTGTCTGCGTATTGTACAGCCAACGAGTCGTGCTGTTGGGGCAGATCGACTGGAAGATGGCAAAGTTTTGACGTAGTGACATGTGTTTTGTCAGCAAGTTCTGGTCTGGGAAGATCGGTTGGGATGTCGCGATATTTTGATGTGGTACCGGTGTACAGGGAGCGAGCTGTGGTGTATCCTGAACTTGCGTCTTTTTGGTACCAAATATGGTACAATTTTATAGGCTAAAATGCCTGACACAAAATTAATTTGACACACTATATGTAAGAAAGTACCAATTGCTTGCATGCACGCATAGGGGTAAAAAATACGTTCATTTGGAACGCAGCGTAACAAAATGCCATGAGCCTCAGGAGAAAAGAAGGTATGTATCACATCGCAAGGTCGAGAACCGAACTTCTCTTGGCAATGATGACTGGCTTGGGTTAACACGCGCACTGGAGGGGGGGGGGGGCGAAATCCGCCCACCCCTCCGGTTTTTCGTACATAACTACATATTTTACCGGTCGATATACGTGATTTTCTGCGTACCTGCTTAGAAATGACCGGCGCGTCGTTTAAAGTAAGAAAAATGGAAATCGGCCGAAAATTTCCCAGTTAGGAGCCGTTAAAGTAAAACAATTTCCTCGCGCCAGACCACAAAAATCGGCGCTGATGCGCTTCCCATATATTCGCAAAAGGGAAGTGTTCTTGGCAACACTAGCGACTTGTTTGATCTATATTGATATGCTATATAGTTTCAAGGGCATGTTAGGTCACCCAGGTCAAGTCAGGTCAAGTTCATGACAGGTTAATGGAACCAAACTTTATCAACTGGAAGGTTGTCATAAATGCACTACTGTTTGTCATTTGTACTGTTTGTCATTGCGTTTCCATACTTTATTCATGCCTTTCACTCCTTTCTTCGCGAATCCGATTGCGCCGAGCTGCCCGACGGAGCAGTCGGGCGGGCGTCCCGGTTCCGGTAACTGGAACAGGTAACTGACCTGATAAAGTGCTGCTATATAGGTGACCTGAGGTTAAATGTCGGGTCTAGCATCTATATTGCATCATCAGTAATGTCCAAAACATCATTGATGCCCATTTTGGAGCATTTAAACACAATCACACCGACCCATAACAATGACAAGCCAAGCCACGCAAAACAATACAATTTTGACAAATATGACCTAATTTGACCGTGAAGATATTGACCTAAGGTCATTAAATTTGCAGATGATAGAGTGTACTACCGTACCCACCCACCCTGCGAATTTCGTTCCTCCAGCTTTAATAGGAGTTGAGATCTTAGGAGGGGGGCGAAATCCGCCCCCCCCCCTCCAGTGCGCGTAATTTTCAGAGGCCCTCCAGGGCGCGTGTTAAAACGCTTGGTTTATTGCGAAAACAAACTTAATCGTGGAAAGGTCTTGGATTTGCAAAAAAGAAGAAGACCGACATGCATAGAACGGATGGGAAGGGAAACACAGGTTTCATGATTGTGCGCGTATTGCGTGCATATTCCTGTTCCGGTGTTACATATGACTATGCGTTACCTGTTTTTTGGTAATAAATAATGGCAGCCAATATGGTATGTATGGCTTTTATGGTAACTCTCTCATCGATTTATACGTAATCGGAAAACGGCATAGGTACGTCAGGTAGTAGACTCGCCAAGGGCAAAAGGAAAACCTTGGATCTCCCACGACCATGAAAATAAATATTAGAACCGCAAATATTAGAGAAGAACGTGGAAACTTAGTTTCTCCACATCTAAGAACATTTTATGGAGAAAATATCCTTAAATGTTGCTGAAATGGTTGCTTAAGTTACTGCTTAATTTGTTGTTGAGAGTAGAAATTCGACGAGGTTTGCGTATTGAAAAGTCGAAAACAAACTTCAATATTCCAGCGAGCAGACCTGCTGCTGGTTTGCCCCCCCCCCTCCCCCAACTGGACGGCTGTATCCGCCAGTGCGAACACGTGCACGAACGTTGACGTGGTACAAGAAGTTAAACGTTAACGTGAACGTTCTGGTAAACAAGAACAATAATCCGGTAACTTAGAAACGGTGTAGATAGGTCGGGAAAAGTATGTTGTCCTTAATTATTATTTTTTAATGGGCCTCATAGTGGTCGGAATTCGGTGCTATTAAACCAAAAACATTGGCAGGATGGGCACCCTCCAAATCCGTTCAACCCCTCATGCAAATCCAAGGCACACCACTGGGGGGGCGGGGGCTGACGCCGAAAACCTAAAGTTGCCCACCTCCCCCAAACCGGTGGGCTAGATCCGCCAGTGGACGCCCCACCCCCCACCACCACCCCCGGCCTTCCAGGGGGCTACCCCCATCATCCCCTGGCTATTAAGGCCAGCGTCATTCATGGCCATGTGGACACTGGTATGTCTGAATGGTTATACTTGATCAGAAGCATTCTGCCGTATATAATGCATGATGATCACATACCGGCTGGGGACCATTTTGTGTCCGCTAATGACGTCGCTTGTGATTTCGGGCACCGCTGTGTTATTTCTGCTGAGGTAATTTGCTTGAAGTGTAACATACTTTGTGGGTACCAAGCATCCCAGCCATGCAAGCCAGTTTGGGCCATGCAAACCACAGAGGGCCATGTTTGCAGATTGTCTGGTTTGCTATTCCAACTGTGGACTCCACTGATGATGATACTAATGAACCACAACCAGGAATATTTCATTGAGGTATGTGAAATATTTCCAGGTCCAACTATGCAAAATCACTTAAATAACAGGTTATCTGGCTTTGACAGGCAATGACAATATAGTTTGCTACCAAATGAAGAGCTTGCCATTGTTGAACAGGGTTCACAATATATTAAGGTAACCATTCACCACGCAATCTACCCATAACCCCACCCATTGGGAAGTAAAATGGAAGCATCACATTATATCAGATAATGCACTGAAATGGCAAAGGATTTTTACTATGCTGCACTGTCCATCCATTAAGAAGTACAAGGGAAGCGTAGCATTATGTTGGATAATGCACTGAAATTGTATAGGATTTTCGCTACTACGTACGATATATCCAGTGTATCATGTAATTTGTCCAGTCTGGTATCGATGTCAGTGTTGATGTGCTATCTCGGAACGATGAAGTGTTGATCAAATTAAAACTATATCAATTTAGACTGGGCACAAAACATACGTTTATCCTGGTTTCCTGGTTTGGAGGAATTGTCGTGTGTTCCCACCCAAATCCCTTCCTTTGATGAACTACAGAATGTTATTGTTTTGCACTTCGGCTGATGCATGGCAAAAGCCATGCAATTCAATTTGCGCGTTCTTAAAATATAAGGACGAATAATTCAGGAGGAGGTAGCAACGCAAGAGACCATGGAAATAGCAGAGATACATGCTTTCCGTACGGTGAGCCACACTACCCGGAGTCGAAGCCAGTTCTGACGCATGGTACCATGGACGCGTCAGAGCGAACGGTCACGTGCCTTGGTTTAGCCGTTGGCCATGGCCTGATTGTTGGTGCTCGTGGTTAGAGACGGGGCGATACAACGGGTTAGCACTGGCGATTGTGAATGGTGGTGCTTCCGGCTTGTGTAATGATATTAACACGTGCGCCCAGCCGCTCGGCAGTTATTAGCAGTGATCAATTCCGACTTGTGTAATGATGATAGCACGTGCGCCCAGCGGCGCTACAGTTATGCACGTGAAATGAGCAGGGTTGGATCAGTCTAGCCACTCATACAGCGCACCGCTGCGCTGGTCCTCAGCTGACGCCGCACTAAAACGCATCAGGGATCACATTCCACATGCGGTGCTGTGCCTCATCTAGGGGCCGCGTGAAAGGGGAGGAGCACGTGTCCTTCTCTCCCCACGTCGTGAAACTTAGCATTGCGCTCATGGGCGTTGAATAGAAAGAACGGACCCACAAACAGTCATGCCCCCCCCCCCCTATCCAAAATATGTGATTCCCACGATGGCAGTCTTCATAGACGACACTGTACGTTAAGAGCCACATTACACTATTCTAATATAGGCGACAGGTTCGTCGCAGTCCATCCAGCGTACGAAACGGAGCAACCGCTTCAGCCAGCCACATTTTCCACGAGTGTTTAATTCCGCGCAACGGACGTATGTAACGGACGTTAAACCACAATCTTCTTACAAACAGCTGGTGGCGCTGAACCACTTATCAATCGGAATCACGCGGCGCGGATCAAGGGTTATCGACGTATCTTCGGGGCCAAACTAGATCCATTTCGCATTAATATGATATTTGACCCAATCGCCGCCTTACTCATATCACGGCGCTCAGAGGTGCTCCGGCTTTCGGTATGTAATTTAAACTTTTTATCCGTGTGCCAGGGCATATTTGTTCATGTAAATTGGGTAGTACTAGTGCTACCTAGCCCATGTGTAGTGTTACCCAGCCCTCTGACTTTTGGTCACTGCGTACCACTCTTTTTTCTTTTCTTTTTAAATATTTAGCAGAGGCGGAGTGCCATCCGCTAGAGGTTGTTACGTTAAGGAAAGGGTTACGTTAATTCGGCTTATGTGGCATCCGGTTATATCAATTAAGCAAAAGAGGAAAGATGAGACGCCGGCAAACAAAGAACGTGGCATAAAGGGCCTATACATACACGGCATACAGGTTCATGTACAATGTACATACATACATACATACATACATGCATAAAAATCAGAAGGACATTTGGAGGGTGGGCAGCTTCGTAGCCTACGAACAGGCTCCACTGCCCACCTGCGACCTGAAACGAAGCGGAGGCCCGGCGTCCAGAGCGAGTCGTGGGCGTCAGGCCCAACCTTGTACATGTATGTATATGTTTATGTTAAAGCTAAGAATACCCTGAGAAGGGGGAAAACCAAGCTGCTTGGAAAACCCGTAGGTAAAAAGCGCAATCTATAAGGAAAACCGTCCGTTTTGCACAAATTCGATCGGTCCCTGCCTATCTAATGTGAAATAACCTATATGTATGTATTTTACGACGACGGAGAGGAAGATGTGTGTAACAAAGTCATATAGCTAACGAGGAGTGTAACGCTTGTCACATAGCTTTTAACTTCACATCAAATCAGCTTGAACCAGGTAACGTTTGACAGATAAATCAGATCAGTTCGGAAAGCTTGGTGTCATGTAAAAAGCGGAAAAGTAGCTCGAGGAGTGGCGGTGCACATTCCCGAGGAGAGCCCGAAGCGAAATTTGTGTATGGATGTGGGTGAAATATTGGATAATGGCGCGACGATGAGGAGCATATGTCGGACAGGTAAGTAAATTATGGGCGACAGTAATGCGGACTCGACATGTGCTACAAAGTGGAGGGCGGCGTGGTCGATACAAATATAATTGTGTGTCAATCTGGTGTGTCCGAGACGAGGTCTGGCGAGCACTACCTCGGTCAAACGGGAGTGCTGGTTGGAGGAGGGCCAGTTGGAGAGTGTGGGCTTGATATCGTGTAGGTGTGTGGTGCTATGTGACCAGCAGGTCTGGATATTTTTCTTAAATAAATTATTTGTTAGGGATAGGAGATCCCGGGGGCACCGGATCTCCCTCGTTCGGGTGTGTGTGTGGGGGGGGGGTCGATCGCCGCCCGGGCCAGACATTCGCTCGATCGTTCCCCTGGATATCCCTATGTCCGGGAATCCAGATGAGGGTGAGCTGAAGGTGTGCGTGGTTGTTATTGTAGAGGTGTCGGATGGCGTGGAGTGTGGGATGCGTGGTGTTGTGCATGGCCGCGAGGGCGTCAACGGAGGATCGTGAGTCAGTGCAGATTGTAGTAGAGGCAGTGATGTGCTGTGCAATGATGTGTTGGAGGAAAGTGAGTATGGCGACTAATTCTGCTGTGTATACCGAATGATGAAGTGTTAATTTGGTTTGACCAGTATTGGGCCGACCGCACCAGGCGGCGCCCGTACCATTGCTGGTGCGGGAGCCGTCAGTGTAAAAGTAAGTGTGTTGTGGGTGGGCCTCTTGATATTAAAAAAATTGACTTGGACGTCGATGGGGGTGAGTATGATTTTATTGTGCCTAAAGAGATACTCAAGTTTGGGGTGTTTCATGTGCCAGAATGGGAGAAGGGGGGAACTCGGTCAGGGGTTACATCGGGAAATTTCAGTGTAGACGTGAGAACCTGCTTCAAGTGAATAGCAATGCTGTATTTACCTTTGTTTTTGGAGCGCCGAACCGGGGGTTTAGACCATGCGACATTAGAGGGGTGATTTAGCTGTGTTGTTGTCCTGACGTGGGATCTAACGAGTTGTAGTGTTCTGCGGTGTTGTAGGCTAGGGAGATTGGCCTCACCCCGGAGACTGGTGGTAGGTGTGGTACAATGTTCTCAGATGATGAGGCGGAGTGCGTGATTTTGTGTGCATTCTTGTGATTTGGTGAGTGTGGGGATATATGCTCGAAGATAAACGCATTGTATTCCAGGATTTAACGAATCAGGGCAGTATACATTTTGTTAAGAGTAGTCCCGTCTGCACCCCAGTCACGACCGGAGATGCAGCGCAGGAGATTAAGACGCATAGCGCAGCGCTGTTTAATATAGGTAATGTGCGAGCCAAAATTGAAGTCCTTTGTCAAGGATAATTCCAAGATATTTGAAGAAGGTTTGAGGGGGATAATTTGATCACGATAGCGGAGTGGTTTACTAGGTGGGAAGCCGGTAAAAGAGCATAGTGACCGATTTAGTGTGTGTGTGGGGGGGGGGGGGGAGATCTGTAGCCCCGGAGGGAGCACCATGAATCAATGTGATTCATGGCAAGTTGAACAACATGGCTAGCAGTATCTGCCGACGGATGGGTACACCAAATAGCCAAATCACCGGCATGGAGAGAATATTTTACAAGGGGAGAAATTATGGGAAGCTATAATGCGTCGTTGATCATAATGAGAAAGAGTGTTGGAGATAGGACGCTGCCTTGCGGGACGCCTTGATTGAGATTGTGGGTCCGGGAATAGATGTTGCCGCAACGGACCACGAAGGAGCGATTTTCTAGAAAGTTGGCAATAAAGGTGGCCATTCTGCCCTTGATACCAATTCGGTGTAATTTAATTATAATGGCAGAGTTGCGCACTTTGTTAAACGCGGATATTAGGTCTAAGAAAGGGCGATAGTTGCGGATTTTTTCGCGAAACCACGCTGGATTGAATCAACAAGTTAGATTAGGTTGTCAGTGGTGCTTCGCCTTCGTCTGAAGCCGCTCTGAAATTGGGAAATAATTGTGTTGTTTTCAAGATAGACTATGATTCATGCGTTGACCATGCGCTCAAAGATTTTGCAAGCACAACTAGTGAGAGAGATAGGGCGATGGCTGGAGGGGAGGTGTCGAGGTTTTAGAAGTCTTAGGGGTCCGGATGATAGTGTTATTAGACTAAGAGGGTGGGAAAGTGCCGTCAGTCCATAGTTGATTTAGTGCCGAGAGGAGATTGTCTTTACTGGAGTCAGATGCATTTTGAAAGAAGAGGTATGTCAATTGATCCGGTCCAACAGCTCTATTGGATACCTTTAAGAGGGATATAATTCGTTCATAGAGGGTAAAGGGGGCGTTGTAGGGTTCAGAGTTGTCGGAGCCAAAGTGGCAAGTGGCAAGTATCGCGAAGGAATGAGGTGGTGTGCTGTGAGTATTGAGTGTTGGAAGAGATGCGAGAGTAATAAGTGGCGAAGTGTTCCGCAACGACTGTGGGTTTTGTTATGTTCTGTTAGTTAATTGTCGGTTGTGGGAATGCGCGGTATGAGGCTCTGCCATTGGAGAAGGCGCGAAGTTGATTCCAGATTTGGGAGAGGGGGTAAATCGGTTGAATGTGTTGAAATAGAGTTGCCAGCTACTTTTTGGCAGAAAGGATAATTTGCTGATATCGTAGTTTTGCCTCGCGGGCTTCTACCAGGTTTTGTACAGTGAGGTTTTTCGAAATTTCCGCTCAGCCCGCTGCCGAGGGCTTGTTGGCACTCGTCTTCCACCACGGCACGGTTTTACGGCCTGGGGGGGACGAGTTTTGGGTACGTGCTTTTCTGCCCGAGTAGTATGGTATTAAGCAATACCGAAATTGGACGTTGAGACTGGAGCGGGATAAGATTATCAATTTCCTGGGAAAAAGACGGCCATTTCGCTTTGCGAACGTTCCAGTTGGGTATAAATAAATTATCTGCAGACTGGGCTGATGCCCACCACCATGCACACCACCATTCCACTATCCACCCCGCCTCATCCCTCCTCCAACACACATCAGACCCAGTCACGGTCCCCACCCCATCCCCCACCGGTGCCCACCCATCTCCCACGGGACTTGGCCATACCCCTTCGCGCCACCGCCTCCAACTGGCCAGGGCCCACCTCGTCACCCTGAAGCCTTCCCTCCACTACCTCCTCCAGGGCCTCGGCCCCTAACACACCCATCCGGCCGGCCCAAGCCAAGGCCTAGAACCAAGGCCACCACAACATCCACCCAGACAACACGCAAGTCCACGGCCACCACCTGCCAAACCGAACCTCCCACCACCTCCTGCACACCCACCCAAACCCACTCTAAAACCTCGTCTGAGGCCAGCACTCAGACTGAACCTACCACTCCTTCAAAGCCCGTCGAACCCACAACTCCAGACCAACGAATCCCACTAGAACCCACCGCGCCTCCCAAGCCCAAATCATGCCGCCACTCTACCCAATCACCTCCCAGAACCCGTGCGACCAGGTCCAGGCTACCACCTCTGCATGGATCACCTCCCAACCCTCTCTCCGTTCACCGGTTCAACCTTTCTCCCCAACTCTCCCCAACATCGACACCACCCCAGTATAGGAACACCAACAGTCACTAAGCGCGTTCGGCAATGGGACTTTTCTGCAGTGGAACACCGGAGGCCTTTCAGGCAAGTTCATAGAATTCAAAGCGGAATTCTTGCAACAAAAACCATTACAAGCTGCGCTCCAAGAAACTCACTTTCGAGATTCTGACTCCACTTGGAACAAAATCCCATATTACACTTGGCATGTCGACAACGTAAACGGCCCAAATAGGAAATGGGACGCAGCCATACTCATTTCAAACAGCATACCTCACCGTCGAGTAACGTTAAATACTCCCCTGAATTGCGTAGCAGTCGGCCTCAAAATTGCCATTGCCAAACCACAGTCATTTCACTATACATCTCGCCATCAGCTGAAACCCCCACCCCACAGGAGGTCAGCGACTTGCTGCGTAAGGCCCCTCCACCAGTTCTCATTATGGGATACTTTAATGCTAAACACCCCTCCTGGGGAAGCGACTAGACTGACGCTAGAGACTGACGAAGCGACTAGACGGACGCGAAATTCACCAGTTTATTTCGGATCACAACCTATTACTTCTTAACACCGGGGCCGCCACCCGCTACAACCCGACCTTAGGAGGGTCGGACAGTTGCATTGAGTTAACGTGCTGCTCCCAACGACTTAGCTAACTATATGACTGGTAAGTTTCAGACGTTCCCGGGCTGAGCGACCACTACCCAATCACAATTAGGCTCAGCACGGACGCTATCCGCCACACTAAGCTATTTAGACAATCTTGGAACTTGAAAAGAGCGGACTGGGCTAAATTCGAGGAACAGGTGGACCTCAACCTAACAACTTCAGAGACCAGTAAGATCGAGACAATCCTGAGGGCCATCAGCTCAGCAGCACGAGACTGAGTCCCAAAAAGTAACAAACTTAGGAAAAAGGCATCTACGCCATGGTGGACCACTGACTGTCAAAGGGCAATCGCCGCACGGCGCCGTGCCCACAAACAATTCAAAAGATGCGTGTGCGAAGCACACCTATCAGCGTACAGACAATCTGAAAAACACTGCCGGTACACAATTCGAACAGCACGACAAAACTGTTGGCAGTCTTTTGCCTCGAAATTCAATAGGTTCACCCCTACCGGCAGAAACTGGGACCTGATGAAGCGTTTCAACCTGAAACGCCCACCACCAGGCCCCTTCCCCAAGCTGACGGTGAAAGGACAGCACATCACTGACCCACAACAAGTCGTAGACCACTTTAAACTACACTACGCCAGCGTATCTGGCAACAGCAACTACGACACCACTATAGTAAGCGCTCTAGACGCCCTTGCCACCAAAGCAAATTTTAGCTCTAGCAATAGATAAATCTACAATCAGTCGTTTACTATGCACGAATTACACATTGCCCTCAGCAAGTGTGGAAACACGTCGGTTGGGCCGGACGACATCCATTACCAGTTTCTTAAACGACTTAGCAAAAACGCTGTAACGTACCTACTAGCGGCCATAAATGAACTGTACGAAAGCGACAAGTTTCCTGCATCCTGGCGAGAGAGCGTAGTCATTCCATTGCCAAAGCCGCACAAAGATCACTCCACCCCCAAAAGGTTATAGACCCATCTCACTTACTAGCTGTGCTAGCAAGTTAGTCGAACGCATGGTCAACACACGATTGAGCAATTTCTGGAACACAACGACCTGCTCGACGAATTTCAGTGCGGCTTCCAGCGTCAAAAATCAACTACAGACAATCTCATTAGATTAGTGCATGACATAAAAAGTGGTCTACGCATCAAACGCACAACAGTAGCCGCCTATTTGGACATCACTGCCGCATTCGACCGAGTACACAATTCAGCACTGACACACGAACTCCACAAGATAGGCCTACGCGGACACATGGCACACTTCATTCTCAACTTCCTTAGAGACAGGACCCTTAAGGTCCGATGCGGCAGTGTCAAATCAAACACCACAACACAGGAGCAGGGCATGGCTCAGGGGAGCGTGCTCTCACCGAGCCTCTTCATCATCATGATCAACGACATACTTGCTGACCACACTGACGCTTCACTTCAATACTCACTTTTCGCGGACGACATAGCCATTTGGACAACAGCACAATGTTTCCGTAAAGCTGAAAAACCATTCAAGCAGGACTAGGCCACATTGCAAAGTGGTGCAAAACCTGGGCTTCACCCTGTCCGCAGAAAAATCGGCTACCATCACATATAGTCGTCTGCGCCCAACACCCAAAATTCTACTTAAAATCGATGGCAAAGCCATCGAACAGGTGAAATACTTCAAGTTCTTAGGAGTACATTTAGACGAAAAACTCAGTTTCAACACCCACATTACCTCCATCACGAAGCGATGCGCGAAGCGCGTCAACATACTACGTGCACTTGCAGGCACAGACTGGGGCGGAGACAGGAAAACACTACTGGGACTGTACACATCAATCATACGACCCAACCTAGAATACAACAGCATCGTTTTTGCCACCATTTCAGAAAGCCAGAGCCGAAATTTAGAAATCATCCAAAACAGCTGCATCAGAGCAGCCGCAGGTGCCCTCAGCACCACATCGATAGCCAGTCTTCTAGTGGACTCAAACACGCCCCCACTCCACGTCCGGAGGACACAACAGCTGTGCCGCTACCACATCAAAATCAAATCCATTAAAAATCATACAGCACAGTGCTGCTTTACGCCTGACATATGACAAGAGCCGATTTGCGCGTAAACTTCCACCATATAGCGTTCAAATTTCCACGGCTCTCTCAGATCTTAACTTCGCAATGCTATCCACTACAACTCGACCTCCCACTAGGCCATTCTGGACTTTCAGTCAACCAAAGGTCGAGTACTTGCTCTCGGAGAAGAAATCCACTATCACATCGGCTGAAATTCTTGGCCTCTTCCACAAGTTCGCCGATGACAACAAACACAAATCACTCGTATTCACGGATGGGTCGAAACACGAGGCAAAGGTAGGCATCGGCATCACTGGACCAGGTCTCAGACTTTCCAAGCGTCTACGGGATAACTTCTCCATCTACTCCGCTGAAGCAATGGCCATTCTGGCCGCTATCACCATTCTCATGAGACGTAAAGCTAGAAACGTAGTAATTTGCTCAGACTCCAAATCTGTCCTCCAGTCAATTAGCAACACCCACCACTGTCCACATCACTTCATTGATAGAATCCAACAACTCGTGGCCCATAACGTAAACATGAACTTTTCCTTCCTCTGGATTCAGGGCCACACCAACATCCCAGGTAACGAAGAAGCAGACCGGCTCACAAAGCAAGCCTTAGCATTTAACACTTACCCTTGCGTGGAATATTCGGTAGACGACTGCAAAGCACTCCTACAACGCCATATTCGCCAACATCAGCAGAACACATGGACACAGCACAACTCAACACAACACAAATCCAACCACACCCAGGCAATCAAACCAACAATAGGTATATGGAACACATCAAATCAATCTCACCGACAAAAAGAGGTCATCCTCACTAGACTTAGAACTGGTTGCACAAAACTAACACAGCCTCAATTAGAGGGTGACCAATATACAACACCGCAATGCGGCAGCTGCAACACCACGTTAAGCATAGGCCACATCCTGCTAGACTGTAGTAGCTTTAGCTCTCAAAGACAACCACTTAAGGCATTCTGCCAGAAAGAGGGCATGACCCTATCGCTTCCATCGCTTCTCGGTGACAAGCACCCAGAACTCCTTCAATTGCTATTTGAATATCTGTATGCTACAAAACTAGCAGGAGCACTGTAGGCACCACACTACCAACACTCACATCAACTCGCAATGCATGACCGCGAAACACACGTAGGAAACACGTAAATAGCCATCCCCGCATGGCGTCGGACGTACATGAGCCGATTTGCTTCTCAATTAGAAATAAATGGCTACCTAGCGGGGCCGTCGGAAGTAGATGAGCCGACTGGCTTTAGGAAAACATAAACAAAAAATAAAAATAAAAATTAGCATAACGTAAAACGACTACCCAGAGGAGGCATCGAACGCAGATGAGCCGATTTGCCTAGCAACTCATAACGTAAACGGCTACCCAGAGGTACAGCGGACGTAGAAGAGCCGAAATGCAAAACACCGTACTAACCCAACTCACAACCCCGCATGGCATGCTTAGACTAACCCGCTACCAACAACTAACACGCGGCGGCCGGAGTGATAGGCGGTGTGAACAATTACCTCCTTGTTCGCACGGTAAAGATCCCTCGGTGCTCTTCAATAAGAGTATGCTAAAGCCGGCACCCTGGCAAAATCAACTTCTCGCCACTCTCAAAACATCCCCACCCCCACCCAAACTACGAATTATTTGTTCGAGGAGTAAAGTAAAACTAAACCATTTAGACATCAGGGAGCTGTCCCCAACCCATACCCTCGCCTTCAACACATAAAATATCACGCTAACTAACGTAAAATTCCTTAACGTAAATGTCCACTTGCCTGCACCTTGATCACAAACACTCGCTTTGTAGACAGACATGTAACGTACTCGCTTTAAAGGCGACGCAAATGACCTTTATGGTCCGGCACGCCTAAAAAATCACTCCCCCCCCCCCTCTCCCCGAACTGGGCTGAGCGTTCGAGTATGACGTGGATGGGGAAGTGATCGCTAAAAATGGGATCGGGTTGAACGTGCCAGGAGAAGAGGAGTGAGATAGAGGCTCAATCTAGGGAGAGGTCAATGGCAGACGGACAGAATGGGGCGATGTCTGTGTTGTGTGTTGGTGTTTGATCATTTAAAAAGACCATGTTGTGGGTGTTGAAGAGTGTTTCAATGTGATGTCCGCGCTGGGATGTGGTGTGACAACCCCATGCCCGATGGTGGGCGTTGAGGTCGCCCAGCACCAGACTGGGGTGTGGGAGAATATCGAAGAGATTGGTTACATAACCCAAAGATAGTGTATGCGTAGGGGGAAGATAGAGGGAAAGTACGGTGAGCTCTAGTTGTGTAATTTGGACAGATACTGCAATACAATTTAGGTAATTGGGAATGGTGATCGGGCGATGAAGAAAGGTGTCGGAGACGAATAAAGCTACCCCGCCACAGCGGAGTGTAGAATTTCTGTTGTGAGTATAGATAGTATAACCACGGATAATAGTAAACGTATAGGAAACTCCCCGGAATCGGCGACCAAGGACGGGCTATTGCCACCTAGCGGTTGGAGGCCGAAGCTAATCCTGGATAGGATATTGTTTGATTCCAGCAGCACATTCCCGCGTTGGAGAGTAAAGCGTGGTTTAGTTTCGGCCAATTTCCGCTTTTTGGAGAAGCCAGGGAACCGTGATTCTGCTGCATGGAACTTTGTGGCGGTAAGGAATTAATTAAAAACATCTCTGCCTTCATTTCTTTGTTTCAGGGAACATTTAAACGCATGGCGTGGTGTATTACGTTTATGGCGCGTTGTGTGTGTTTTTGGGAGCAACTTATCTGTTTTGGATCAAGTGAAGCATGTAATTCTCCATTGCATTGCCCAGTTATTTACTCTAAATCACGAGAAAATATGAATCAGTGGTATTTAGTCTGTTTGAGCTTTTGTTTGGCTTGAAGCATTGGTCAAAGGGGGCGCCGTAAATGTACCAATTTTCACCTGCATATGCAGCTCTGAAACTAAGGGTTTTAGCTGGAGGATGTCCGATTTGAGGCTGAGGAGCAGTCCGAAGGAGAAATTGTCTGACAGAAATATTGCAATCTTTACCTTAGGTACATAGCGGAATATTTTGGAAGATTGTAAGTGAAAGGATCGGTGCATCACCAGGCCTGGTGCCAAGGTCAAAGACTTGGTGCCAGTGGTGACACAGGCCACCAGTGAGCACCAGTATAGGGCAGTTGTAGTGCAGGTAGGAGTAAATAACATAGGTGCGAGTGGGGAGCTAGGAGTGAGGAGCTGCTGCAGGACTACAGGGCCCTTCTGGCCACCCTGAAGCATAGCAATTGTCTGATTTGGTTCTCATCGGGTTGCCGTCGCTACATATTTCAGAAGAATATAATATGATAGAACTTCCGAGTTTTTTTTTATGGAGATGGGTCAATAGCTTGTTTTTTTAATTGAAATAATTCCCAATAATATCGCATTATGGGTGCCCAAAATTGAACATTTGCAAACCAGTACTCGCATGGCGTCGTTATTCCGATGGGTCGCGGCACCTAATCTAGCTGCCTCACCCACTAGCAGCCCGCCGCCGACGACCATAACCCTCGCACGGCCGATGCTCCGCGTAAACTTCGTCCGGTCGGGGAGGGGGGGGGGATTGCTACCTACCCTCCGGCCGGGGAGGTGGGTAGGTTACCTACCCCTCCGCATATACATAACGGCAACAGATAGATTGGGTGATTCTAAGAAGGAATTGGTTCAGTCCTTTTTTGATCCGAGGTCAACGTAGAGGCAGTGGTTTCCGCATGCGATAGGATGAGCGATAAACGATAAACGATAATTATCGCTGTTAAGTAAATCGGTTATCGTTATCGTTTATCGCTAAATTTTCAAAATTATCGCTCATCCACTTATCGCAAGTTCCAAAAATTATGAACGATAAACGATAAAATGTAAAACGGGATGATGGAAAAATGGAAGACGATCGACAGTGTATGCCGCGCGACAGTGTGTGTGCGCAACCTGTTGCCATCTGCTAAGTGTACAGATCTGTCAGACGGCCGACGGGTGGTATAAATTTGCGCGGCGGGCCGGGCAGAGGTCAGTCACAGGGGGGTCCACTCCCGCATATCTGGCAACTATCCAAATCTTCAGGTTAAAATAAGCCTATTTTCAAAGTTAATCGTCATTGAGATAATTGGATTATTTCATTATCATTTGAAAATAGCATTCTGTACTCAGTGTAAAGAACTTGAAATAACATGTAGTTATTGATTGAGGCTTATTTTCAAAAAACCTTTAAGAACTGGCATTGTTCTACACTCCCGCATATCTGGCAACTATGCATATCTTCAAGTTAATATTAGCCTATCTTCAAAGTTAATCATAATTGAGATAATTTTATTATTTCATTATCGTTTGAAAATAAAATTGTTTACTCAGTATAAAGAATTTGAAATAAGATTTTGTAGTTATTGATTGAGGCTTATTTACATAAAACCTTTAAGAACTGGTAGGGACGATGGACATACGAGGGTTTGTCAAAAGCATATTCCTCGCGCCGCAAAACAGACGACGTTACGCATGACGTACGAGGGTTTATCGAAAGTGGTTGCGTCGAAAATATAATCACTTCTGCCGGTTTGTCGGTACTTACGGAGTGACAGAATATATGTACTTCCACTGTGCTAAGCGTTGTCTTGGACATTGGCGAATATTGGGATATACAATAAGTAGGTACCTATTGAAGACAATGTGTTAAAGTAGCCTATAATTGGTCTGTAGCTGGGCCAGATGTCTCAAGCACCGAACCATCATCCAACAAAGCGGCGGACTGAATGCGTCCACGGCGCTGAGTGTACAAGCGGCCGCTGAGTGTACTGCGCTTTTGCGGCGCTTGGTCATCTTGGTGAGTCGGAATCAGTGCCCCTCAGCGACGGGGCTGCATGGCAGCTGGGGTTTGCATGGTGCCAGGTATGCAACACCAGCATCTGTACGCGTCCATTTCTTGTAAACACTAATGCTATTTGTACTCTGTTTTGGACCTTGATTTTGGACGTGAAAATAGGTCAGGGGCGGACTCCGTGCCACTGAAAATCGCGTATATTCTGGACGTTATCGCTGTTAAAAAAAAACAATTATCGTTATCGTTTTATCGCTATCGCTGTTAATTTTGTGAAAATTTTTTATCGTTTATCGTTTATCGTTATCGCAAACCTTTCTTATCGTTTTATCGTTATCGCAGGTCCGAAAATTAGTTATCGCGGAAAGCACTGCGTAGAGGTCATATCAGGTCAAACAAAAACAAATTGATAGCGCAGGCGGCACAAAGACTTCAAGAACTATAGTGCACAATTATTATTATACTGCACGGCCAAAACTGATTTGTAGATCAATTTAGTCCTTAACCTATAATGACCTGAGGTGACGGTTCAAAATTTGATAAACCGGAGGCAAAAGAAGCCAGTTTACCATATTATCACACATGTTATCGGCACTGCATAGGTTACTGACCTAGGATGACCTGCACCTGACATTCGCCACACCAAATATGTATCCAACGCATGGTACTGACAATTTTATAGCTTTTGCGAGAAATTTGTCATGTGATTTCAAAGGTCAAAGTCAATTTTCAGGTGAAGTCGGTCGGAGACCTATGATGACCTTGTTAGGGTCATTATGGTAAGGTATGCTTCAATGTGTGAACTGGTTATTGAGAACGATATGCAATCTGTTGATCGATCGTGTATCTATATTGTCACAATATGTGAGATTCTCCGCAGTTTGGTCCGACATGCTACCATTAAAAGTGTTGTAGGTCATTGACCTGACAAGATCTTGACCTGATAATTTTGGAGGATGTGTCAAATTGATGTAGCTTCAGGTACTGCAAATGTCAGAGCTCTAGTGCAACCCGTTTTTTGGGTGTGGTACGAAACGTCATGGGGGGTAGGTATTTACCCACCCACCTGGGCGTGCGAGGGTTAACATAGGAGACGTGGCAGCTGCAATGGGGTCATGCGGGGGCCCCTGACAGTTCATCAGAGGGCTCCAATGGCTGTTCCAGGGCCCCTCGGCCCAATCAATGTTCATCATGTGCTCCTATGCCTGCTCAGGGTCCCCTCGTTTGTCAAAGAATATACCTCAGGGGGAAATGTGACTGCCAGGGCCAATCAGCCAATCGGTCTTTGGCCAATCAGCAGCCTTTTTTGTGTGGGGGGGGGCATCGGAATGGAATTGGCCTGCCCCAGACGAGTCCCAGGCATATACGGTTGGAATGGGAGGAGGGCAGATGCTCTCCCTCGTTTTTCATCCGGCTCTCATGACACTCCGCTTCCCTCAGTTAGTCGGCACAGGTTAGTTGGTGACGAGCTTCATGGTTCTATACGGCGGCCGAAGGGATGGCGGCTACTGGAGTATGCGTCCCCGGCTGGCGCCTAAGGCACAGTTTTTTTTTTCAAACGACGCGTGGTAGATGGCCGATTCAGCTATATTTCCCCATCCCGTCAAGCTTTTTAGATGGGGGTGTCCTTCGCACCACCTATCCAGGATTACTTCTGCGATCGTCCGATAGATGTCGCTAGTTTCGGTCGGTGGTCGCAAACATCAAAGTGCCGCCCAAGAGTTTCCGATCCGTTTACTATTATCCGTGGTATAACCAAAGATATTCAAATTATAAGGATCATTGTCGCACCAGCGGGTCTCCTGAACAGCGGCAATCAATGGCTTATCTTTGATGATATATTCCTTGAATTCTGCCCAATGGGATAGGAGTGACCTCGTATTCCATTGGAGCAAGAATTCAGTGGTGGGTGTCCGCATTAGTGGTGTTGGTGTTCACGCCCTCGTAGGCGTGTGTGTGGCGGGGAGGGCGTGGCGGAGTCATCTAACTCGTATGAGTCGGACGACCCCGGTGTAGAAGAAGGTAGTTCTGGATCCCCCGGGGGTTCGGGCTCGAGGAACGGGAAGGGAGGCGAGGCGACCCTGAGGGGGCGGCGTGGATGAGGCCCTTGCCCTGGTGGGCGGAGCGACCTGGTGGTGCTGGGGGAGTGGCCGGGCGTCAGAGCAGCCCGCGATTGGAACGGGACGTGCGGCGAGCGCGGAGCTGCCTGGTGGCTGTGTGTGTGTGGGGGGGGGGGGAAGCGTCGGAGGGGCCCACGCCGGGAGTGGGGTGCGTGAACGACGGCGGGGCGGTCTGTATGCGGTGGGGTGGGGTGGGAGGGGGGGGGGAGTCGGTACAGCCAGCTATGGGGGCGGGGGGCGTGGCCAGCGGCGGATGAGGTTGGGAAGAGGGGAAGGGTTGGGCTCGGTCAGTCCGGGCGAGAGGGACGGGGGTATTGAGCCGCCTCTGCTGGGGTCGGCCACAGAGTGGCCAACCGGGTCCGGGACCACACGGCTGGTGGGGGCGAGGACATGGTTCCGCGCTAAGCGGCGAGGCGACGTTGCTACCTCTCCTTAGCCTCCAACCAGACCGGGCACCTGGGGGACGTGGCAAGGTGAGGCCCTGGCATGCCGCACATCGCTGCTCGACACTGGAGCAAGATTCGGTGGGGTACCCCTTGGCACAACGGCCACAGACTTGGGCCTTGGCTCGGGACGCCCACCTTTGGTGCCTGTAGTGCTAGCAAAATGCATAGCGGATTGGGGGCGGGGTCCAGTGGCGCAGCGTGACTCTGAGATAGCCCGCCATGATATGTGTGGGCGGGGTCAGTGTCCTGAAGCCCCGCTTAAGGACAGGGCCAGGTCGAGGTCGGCGGCCGAGACGGGTCACTTCGCATACTCCCTGCGGTAGGGGCTCCGCGGGGAACTCCTCCTTAGACAGCTCCGCGAGCTCGGTGGCGTATGCGGTAGCGAAAGTTAAGTTTAACCGGTCGGCTAACTCCACGGCGGTGCCGGCGCCGAGGAACCTGCGGACACTGAGGAGCCTGCGGGCATGGGAGGCCTCCCTCACCCGCACCAGTAGTGAGCCGGAGCGGAGGTCTTTGGCAGAGACCATTCCACCGCTCCACCCATCCAGCTCCCTTGCAATCGCGAAACGGAAGGTACGGGCCCACGAGCCCTCGATCTTTCTTAGGATGAGGAATGACTCACCCTCAGGAGGGTCCTGGGGAGGGGGCAGGCGTGCTCCCGGCCGCGGTCGGAGGCCGCCGCCTTCCGGAGGGGGCGGGGGTCCCCGGGCATACCGGGGCGGGGTGATACCCCGGAGGGGGAGGGGTTAGGAGTGTCCGGTGTGTGGCGTGAGAAGGGCACCCTGAAGGGGTGTGGGCGAGACAGGCACCCAGAAGGGGTGCTACAAGGAACGATGAAGTAGACTGTCGTGTAAAGGTGGAGAGAGACACAGAGTTTGGAGGGATGAGAAAGTCGGTTCGAGGTAGGCGCAGTCACGCTCCGTAGATCGCTAGCCAGATCCTTTAAACCAGAAATATACCTCTAACCGACTCTAACCTACAGGGAGGGATGGGAGAAAAAAAAACAGTTCAGGCTGGTCGCCGCTACAATTTTGGTTTCCTGACGGCGTCGGAGAACGCCGCTGGGACGAAAGGAAGGGGGAGGGGGGGGGCTGCGCCGGCTAATCCGAGCAACATTATTTTTTCATCCTTAGTAGAGGCAAAGTGCCGTCCGCTAGAGTGTTTCGTTAAAGAAAGGGTTACATTAATCCGGCTTATGTGGCATCCGGTTATATCACAATAAGAAAGAGAGGAAAGATGATAGGCCGGCAAACAAGGAATGTGGCGTAAAAGGCCCATACATACAGACATACATACAGACATACATACACAGGTGAGACATACAGACATACATACATACATACACGACAAACGGAAGGATATTTGGAGGGTGGACAGCTTCGTTGCCTGCGGAGAGCCTCCACTGCCCACCTGCGACCTGAAACGCGAAGCGGAGGCCCGGCGTCCAGGGCGAGTCATGGGCGTCGGGCCCGACCTTGTATGTGTTAGTGTATGTTTGAGATAAAGCTTGGAAACAACTGAGAAGGGGAAAAACCAAGCAGCTTGGAAAACCCGTAGGTAAAAAGCCAAGCACAATTTACAAGGAGAACCGTCCGTTTTGGCCAAATTGGATCGGTCCCTGCCTACCTAGTGTGAAATAACCTATATGTATGTGTTTTAGGACTATGGAGATGATAGCGTTTGACTTCAAATTACTTGCTCAAGTTTGGTGCTGTGCAGAAAGGTAAATAGTAGTTCAATGAGCTCCGGGTGTTTGTCACCGAGAAGGCTTTGCAGCGAAAGTGGAATCCGATGTTGGGAAATGTAGGAAACAAGGGGGCGACGTTGTAATTGGTATGCATGGCAGATAAGTAAGAAATGTTCGACAGAGTTATGTACATCACACATTTGGCAAGGCGGAGCACGGCGAAGTTGGCGGAGGAGGAAATCATGTATGCGTGTGTTGTCGGGAAAAGGGCCATTTGGCAAGAAGGGGTTTAACGTGGTGTAAATGTATAGTGTTGTGGTTCCAGCATGCCTGGAGGTATTTCATAAATAATTGGTTTGTGAGAGCCAAAAGGTCACCGGGGGAACCGGGAGGATGGAGGCGGGTCGATAGCTCGACGAGCGAGCTCATCCGCCCGCTCGCTGTCCGGTATCCCCATGTGGCCAGGGACCCAGAGCAGTGTGAGTTGGAGGTGAGCATGATGGATGTGGTAGAGTTGATGGATAGCGTGGAGTGTGGGGTGTGAAGTGTTGTGTATGGCTGCGAGAGTGTCGATGGATGAACGTGAGTCAGTACAGATGATGGTGGGTGTTGGTTGGTTGGTTATTAGGGTTTTTGGGCGCATTAACTGCATTGGTTATACAGCGCCCATAACGAACCTATTTAAACTATGTTCATCGTATAAAAATCATAATGTGCAAGCTTACTCTCGTACATTAGACAGGGGAATATATAGCATGGAAGTTTACCTAGAAAAGAAAATGAAACAATTGACCAGATTTGACTGCGTCCGATTCATCCTCCAGAACGTCATAAATTGAGAACGTCTGCGATCGTCCAAAGTAAAACCTATAAACATAAAAAAGCTGAGAGCATGAGGTTAAGATGTGACGCACTGAAAGGAGTCCTTGATATCTGGGATGATGGGTGTGGTGATGTTGTGTTGAATAATGTGTTGTAGACAGGTTAAGATTGCGACTAACTCTGCCGTATAAACCGAGTGGTGTTGTGTTAATTTTGTTTGGCCAAAGTTGGATCCACCACACCAGGCAGCTCCCGTACCGTCTGTGGTACGGGAGCCATCCGTGTAGAAGTATATGTAATGGGGGTGGGCTGCTTGATATTCGAAAAATGTTAGTTGGGTTTCGAGGGGGAAAGGAATTTTTTGTTTTGCCGAAAGAGATATTCGAGATTGGGGTGATACATGCGCCAAAACTGGAGTAGGGGAGGCAATTTTCGGGGGATTACCTTGGGGAATTTGAGTGCGAAAGTAAGGACATGGTTCAAATGTATGGCAATATTGTGTTTGTTCCTATTATATGAACGTCGAACGGGAGGTTTAGAGAGTGCGAAACTGGCGGGGTGGTTGTGTTGTGTTGTGGTCCGAAAGTGGTATCTAACTAGTTGGAGTGTTCTGCGGTGTTGTAAGCTGGAGAGGTGGGCCTCAGCCCAGATACTAGTGATGGGCGTGGTGCGGTGTGCTCCGGTGATGAGGCGAAAGTCGCGGCGTCATCGAGTGCAAGTCACATAGTAGTAGCATCAGGGAGATCCGCTATAAGGTCGCAGCATTGTGAAACATCACCACGTGTCTGATCGTGATCGACCAGTCATATGGCTTAAAAAACGGTGAACATGATCGCGCATGCTAAGCGATGGTTGCCTATGGCGTGAAAAACGATGGTGGTGTCGTCTACCACAGATCACGCCTATTGCGAAAAGAAGTGGTTACCTTGTCAATGTATTGAATTTGATTTGTGCGTGATGTGCCGTACTCTTGAACGGCAAAATAGTTTTCGCCACAAATGAATTGTGACGTATTGATCAGCTGCTGTGGAAGCGAATAGCGGCGTGTTCAGCGGCATATGTTATATATATATATATATATATATATATATATATATATATATATATATATATATATATATATTCCATTTATATATAAATGGAAGGATGTAGGCTTTTGCAACTCCATAATATCGAAGTTTTCGAAAAAGGTGTCAGTCTCATCAGACGTTGTGGCAATGGGAGCATGTGCAATCTCCATCTTCTGTTAAATGATTGACTTGCATTGCTTTCACTTGTGTGGATAAAAATGATCCTGCACGATTGTCCATGAAGGAGCCTATGCTTACCGGACAAATTGCGAACGTGATACACGTCGATACGTAGTAGTGTCTATTGCAAATATCCATACGCCAATGTTGACCCTGTGAACGACAGTTACTGTCAAATATTGACATCGCAATATATCACTGGAAAGGTTACGCAGATATCGATATAATAGCTATCGACGGTAAGCTGGCAGAAACCAATGTATGGATATCCTAACATATTAGCACAATAATGACATTGGTTGTAACCGTCGCGCGACCACGGTATTTCGCCGTATTTGTGCGTATAGGGTGAGCTGCAACAATTCCGCGTCGCTTTAAAACCAAGGGGGACATGCAACAAATATGGGTGTGTTGCACGTCACGCTACCTTGCTATTGGTACCAACTTGTTATGTTTCGGTTTGCTATCATATATACCAAAGTGTTTGTGCCAGGCTAATAAAGCTGTACATCTAGACAAACAAAGCAAGTTTTAACTTCACCCAGGAGTGTCGTTTTATGAAAATGATTGGTATGGCTCAAGTGTCGGAATTTATGGACAGGATCCTCGCAAACACACTGAGCACATAAATACGGAAAATGCTAATGCGTGTTGATTATAATGCGCATTACTTGACTACGACACATCAAATGCCATATAATGAATGCCATTACGGTTCGAAAAGACCAGTACTACGCAGTTCTTTATTTCGCATTTCTCAGTAGGTATTTTAGTAGCACATACGATACGCGAGACTTGTCGGTTGACATTCTACGACAACATTCATCGCTAAATCCAACGACAGGGCCATCGTGATGGATATGGGAGGCGCGTCCCCTAGTCATTCTCCTGTGGAGATTGTCCCCTACAGTCGAGGAAGACGCTCGTTTTTCAACCTCCGATGCCCCGCCCATTCACCTCCGACTTATTACAGCTCCGCTTCAACTTAAAGCGGTCCTTCCTCTGCTTTAGACAAGGGATGTCGTTTTATGAAATCGATCAGTCGGGCCCAGGGTCTGACCTGTAGGTATAGCCAAAAATTTACTCAATAGGTGCGTGGTGGGAGTGAGGGTGGAAGAAGCGTAGGAACTTGGATTTCGGCTCGTATTCCTATTTCCGCAAGCGGAAAATGAGACAGAAAAAAAACTTTCTTCAGATTTCAATTTCCCATCCTTGGGTACACTACGTCCATTATGGCCGTATTAGCATGGGATTTTGGTCCATAGTAATCGTATTGCGCAATAAGATGTTCAAGAGTTATATAGCTATACTTACTTATGGATTCACGAACCTACATGTATAGGTAATGTGAGGCGGCTAAAACAATGTTAAAAATACAAAGAACATAATGAAATTGTTTTACGTCCATATGTAAATGACATCTGCAGAAAAAATATTACGTAAGACTTAATTAGGAAAACATGGGTATGGCATCTTTGGTGGACGTCCGTCAAATTAGCAACATATTCATATTAACATTGAGTTTCATATTCACTGGATATCGCAGAAGAGCGGACTACTCAGATTTCATTCAAAATCGGCACATTGTGTGCCTTCAAAATTGGCACACTTGACGCGCTGATCGCTGTCGCATCATGACCATAGAAGGTCAAAGGTCGTGGTCACTGAGATTAGACTAATTAGATTTTCTTCAATGTTGGCACACAGGTAGTCCTTGACGTGCAGATCATCATGGCATAACAGCTAACAATGGCGTGTATAAACAGCGGAGTTCGTCATAACTTCGTCATAACAGCGGAGTTCGGAGTTCGTCAAAACTTCGTCATACATTCCGGGTATGGACACAATGTACAGCGATCAAAACGAATATCAATCTGCACGTCATGTTCAGTTGCGGATCCAGAGGGGGGGCATACCCCTACCCTTGGACCTCTAAAGCATAGGCGTAGGAGCAGGGTGGGCTAGGGGGCCATGGCCCTCCCATTTTTCAAAGTGTGTGGGTGGGGTGGGGGGGAGGGGCAACAATGGCAGCTGGCCCTCCCACTTTTGATACATTTAAATTGAATGAAATGCAGCATGCACACATTTCACAATGCGAAAAAGTTTCTGCAATCCATAACTAGATAAAAGTTGCACATATCACATGGTAGCACTTCATTTTTTAAGTCATACACACTTGGACATTACATTACAACAACGCAACTGATTCAGGAGTTGATGTAATGCAACAGATGTATGGATATTCACACATTATATTACGTTATGAAAAGACTATAAAGCAGATGATGTGCCAGCTAGTACCAAAATATATTCATACAGAGTTTCACTGTGGTTCTTTTACTGTTAACATATTTAACATCGATTTCATTAATATTGCCTACAGTAGAAAATTATAAAGGCTGAAGGCAGTAACGTAACGCAGTCAAGGTAAGACGTACAATTTGCAAGTGCAAGTTCCTTGCCTTGGTATTTCATAGCCATGTATTATATATGGCCTTACTCCTAGCTCCCATACACCTAAACATTTACATGTATTTTTATCATTCAAGCATAAATTTACTGCCATGATACATACATTGCGTGAATGTAGCATGGAATAGAACCTCAAAATTCCACATTTCAAGGGATTTTCAGTTTTTACACAGCACACAAATATCCAACCTTTTTCGTGAGATGCCTGGGTATTATCGTTGCTGATATCCAACATAGCAAAATACTTATTTCCATCATTTATTATGGTAGCATAGATACAATAATGAAGCCCACAACCTGTTATATCAATTTAAAGTGCGAGAACGCCTGTCAGAATTTCAGAATCCCCGAAAGGATTAGGCGCTCGTCGTGCGACCTGACAAGGTCACACGAGGAGTGATATGAAGAGTGATGATGTGACGAGTAACGAGCGATGCTTGTCATGTGATCTGAGAAGGCACATGACGAGCACGGCAACTGACCCGAGTGGATCTTCAGCTAGGTAACCGCGTAGTGGCATTGACAGCACATTACACATTTAATTCAATTTATGTCGTTGAACAGAAATGGTTCGGTAAGATGGTGGTGCCATGGTATATGTAACAATCTCTGCTGAGCAAAAACACTGATGATCCCAGAATCTATTCAATAAAGACATTTTGATTAAAAGTACAAAACACCGAATTACAACGGAGACTACTACCAGCGCTTTTCATCGTCCAGTGATGTGTACGTCCAGGCTGAGATTTAAGAACCCTGAAGATATTGAGATTAATTTAGGCCAATTGCAGGGTGTATATTTCTGAACACTACTTCTGGCGCAAGCAGTGAAATGCGCATAGGAAAGTCGATTTTGTGCGATGTACTCTATAGACGTCATGGTTAAACTATACAATCATTTGGGCATGCGCATTGGCGTACCGAAGGGAGGGGGCATTGGAGCAGTCCCCCTCCCCATGATAGGCTGTGGGCACAAAATAATCGCGCCTGGGTTCTGAAAATAGCTGTCAGGGTCCCTAAAAATCATGCTGGTGTCCCCAACAATCGCACCGGGGCCCATAAAAATAACTTTGGAGTCGCCAAAAAGTCGCGCAAGGACACCTGAAAATGAGGCTGGGGCCTCCCAAAATCCCACCAAGGCCCCTGAAAATCACATTGAATTCCTCAGAAATCGTCCCGGGACCCTAAAGATAATGCTGATGGCTCCAAAACGTGGGATCTGGTCCCTGAAAATACCGTTGGGCCTCCAAAAAGTCGCGCTGGGACCCCGATAAGTCGCGCCAGGGCCCCATGAAATCACGCTAAGGCCTTAAAAGGTCGGACCGTACCCCTGTAAATCACGTTGGGGGCCAAAAGTTTCTTCGGACCACCCGAAAATGACGCTAGGCCTGAAAAAGACTGGCCGGGCCCTCAAAATCACGCTGGGTCCCAAAAGGTCGGGCCGGGGCCCTGATAATCGCGCTGGGGCACACAAAGCTTGACCGGGGCCCTGAAAACCACGCTGGGAGCAGAAAATGTCGTGCCGTGGCCCTTGAACATCACGATGGGGCCGCAGAAAGACTGTCTGCGACGCAGAAAATCATGCTGGGGGCTCAAAAGTTCGCGCCTGGGCCCAGAAAATCACGCTGGGGGTCGTAAAAAGTCGTGCCGTGGTTCTTGAAAATCACAACGGGGACTCAAAACGTTGGGCCGAGGCCACTGACAATCACGTTGAGCCCGAAGGTACCAAAACGTCGCACCTGGGCCCCTGAAAATCACGCTAGGGGCTGGACAGGTCGCACCGGGGCCCCAAAAGTCTCACCGGGAACACCCAATAAATGAAGCCGGGGCAATGAAAAAACTGGACATGGACATGGAAAATCACTCTGGGCTCCTGGCAGTCAATCCAAAAGAAACCAGAACATGTTGGGCCCCAAAGACGTGTCGAGGCCACTAAAACTCGCGATAGGCATCCCAGCAAATGAAGACATGGTCCAAAAATCGCACTTAGACCCAAAAACGTCGCGCCGCTGCCCTTGGAAATCACATTAGGGGCCCAAAAAGCCATGCCGGAGCCCCACAAGTCGTAGCTGGCTTCCCCCCAAAACAAATCATTTCTTACTCGGAATGTTACTCTACGGCCACAAAAATTGCGTCAGACCCTAATAATGCGTCTGGCCCCGGAAAAGAAGCGCTTTGGAGCACCGAAAGAAAAATGCACCGGGAGACCGAAGAATCGTACCTGGACCCAAAAAATATCGCGTACACCCTAGGTACACCCTATATAAAGTTATAAAGCGTTTATACTTAATAAGAGACTCACTTGCTATTGCATAACACACTCAACAATTACAAACTCCTCCCATCAAACCCATTGGCAAATATAAAGAGGTGCAAAATGTCGGACAGTAGGAACACATGACAGACGTAAGGAGTCTTCATATAGGTGCGAGGGACACGAATAAGGCCACAAGAGTGCCGGGTCCAAAGGCATTTCTGGCCGCACTGCTGTTAGTACCTGTAATCATTACCCTAGTGGAAGTAAGGTCAGTCTCGTTGCAGACAGAACTTGCTTTTTCTGATGGCATCAATATTCATCGCTCGAAATGCACAACAAGAGCAGCTGTGTCTCAAGCAGATTCAATGGCTGTGACGAATTGGGAAATATTAATACATGGGTGACATTGATACCTATTAATGGTAAGGTGAACGGTAGAATGCCGAGAAAGTGACAACTAATGCACACAAAGCTGCTCGGAAAGATGATGCAAAGCCGTGACTAATCCCACACCGTTCACTGTGACTCACCAGGGCCGTGGAGTACGCACCGTCCACCAGGGTTGGATTTATACTTTGCAATCCTGGGTGATGAGAGGACAACATCTGAGTGATGGAATACGGAGAGGATATTTTCCTTCAAACCTTGGCATCAGAATCTCACTTTGAAGTTTCAGGTGAATCTTGAGCACTTTAACACAGGGCAATTCATTGTCGAACACCATCGGACGTCCAAATTGAAAACGCATGGAGGAAACAACATGGAGGAAACAACATGGAGGATAATTTTGCGAAGAGGATAATGCTATGGATTACAACAACAAAAAAACAGGAAAACCCCGTTTTTAGACCCTGACGTCCATTGTAGCGGGCCAGGGTCGCAGAGCAAACCGTCCACTGTGGCGGACTGGGGCTGTGGAGCACACCTTCTATTATGGCGGACCAGAGCCGCGAAGCACACCGTCCACTCTGGCGGACCGGTGCCGCGGAGCACACCGTCCACTGTGGCGGACCAGGGCCGCGGAGTATATCATCAACCGTGGCACACCAGGGTCGCAGAGTACACCGTCCACTATGGTGAACCGGTGCCGTGGGACACACCTACTATGACGGACTAGGGTCGCGAAGCATAGCGTCCACTGCGGCGGATCAGGGCCGCGGAAGTACACCATCCACTGTGGTAGATCAGGGTCGCGGAACAAACCGTCCACTATGGCGGATCAGGGCCGTGGAGTACACCGTCCATTGTAACGGACTGGGGCCGCGGAGCACACCGTCCACTGTGGCGAATCAGGGCCGTGGAGTACACCGTCCATTGTGGCGGATCGGGACCGCGGAGCACATCGTCCACTGTGGCGGACAGGGACCGCGGAGTACACCGTCCATTGCGGCGGATCATAGCCATCAACAGGTTAAATGATGTCATGCCATGGCAGTGGCGTGCCTAGGATTTGCGAGAGGGGGGCACACTGATTTGGAAGGTGCCCAACTACCCCCATTTAAAAAAGTCCCCGGATTTTCACCAATATTTTTTTCAAAGGGGTTCTTTATATTTTTGTGATATAATAATTAGTGGCCAAATTAACTGTTCTGTGGAGGGGGCCAAATCTACCACCATTATTTCTGAATGACCGGATTTCAACCCTAACTCCCCCATCCTGTTTGAAGGTTTTTCTTCAAGGCGGCTCGCTGGAAAAAAAATCGATAAATTCAATTCGATGTATTAGTTCTCTTCTTCCCACGTTTTCTCGTGATTAAGAAATCCGGAGACACACTGAGCTTTGATGCACCTCATCTCTTTGGTTAAATAAGCTCCCAGATTGGCTTCCGAGCCGTGACCCTGACTAGGTGTTCGTTTTTTCCCGTTGCGATTTTCTTCTTCTATGGATGTGTTTTAGGGCTCCAGCCAATTTTTGTTAGGGGTCCGGCACATGTTTGAGACCCGGCTCTTTTTTACAGCTTTGTTGCCTTTATATACACCGTTGATATTTGTGTGGTATCGTCGCGTTTTCGAAGACGCCGATGTGTTTATTTAGTGTCCGGTCTATTTGTTCCTTGTTTACGATCAATTCAATTTTTGAGGGCCCAGCCTGTTTTTTTAGACCCCGTGCGGTTTGATGACCCTGGTGTGCTTGGAGGGCATCCGTTATGCTTTTATTTATCGCTCCCGATGTGTTTATTTCGAGCTGCAGCGCATGTTTTAAGGCCCTGTCGCTTTTTGCGAAACTTGGTACGCTTTTGATTACCGACATTACATTTTCGGATTAACGACGGAATTTTGGGCCCCGAACGCGATATTTGGGGACCCAGTGGTCACTTGTTGGGATCCTAGCTCGAGCTTTAGTGGCTAGAACACGTTTTTGGGGGCCTAACACGTTTTGTGGGCTTTTTGAGCGGTTATTGGGACCCTAGAGTGATTTTCCATGTCGGGACTGTTTTTCGTTGCCCCGGCTTCATTTGTTCGGTGATCACAATGAGACTTTTGAAGCCCCGGTGCGACCTGTCATGCCCCTAGCGTGATTTTCAGGGATCCGGGCGATAATTCTTGGTACCCCTAGACTCAGCGTGACTTTCTGGGGCCCCGGCCCGACCGTTTGTTGCCTCCGTCCTGATTTTCTTGAACCCCAGCACGACTCCTTCGAGCCCCAGCGTGATTTTCGGGGGCCCAGGTGGGAACTTTTGAGGCCCCAGCGTCCTTTTCAGAAGCCCCTGCGCGAATGTTTGGCCCCAGTGCGATTCTACGGGGCTCCGGTGTGATTATCGGACTGGCCCGAACGGGATTATTAAGGAGACTGGCGCAATTTTTTTTTGCAGGAGCTCGACGCGATTCTCGGGGGCCCCACAACCTGTCAGGGGGAAACTGCCCGCAATGTCCCCTCCCCATTTGGCATGCTACTGTGCCGTGCAATTATGCAACATAAGCATATAGGAAGATCTCATCTGTTTCATCACTCACACGTTATTTCAACTCCCATGTTCTTCAGACAGTTTGAGGAAAGTCAAACATCTCCTACATGGATAGGCAAGGATGGACTATTAGGCAACAGGGATACCATGGAATTCAGATCATAGTACACTTCCTCATAAAGTCATAAAGTCATCAAATATTAAGACTTAATAAGAGTCACAGGGGCCCATCTGGGTTAAGCCTATCTAGAAAAGGTACTAGGAATGTACATACGCCCACCCCAATCAATCCCTTATCCCAAGTTCCTAGGAAGCTATATATCCCAGCCTATCTAGCACCATTCACTTGCCCATCTGGGTTAAGCATATCTAGAAAAGGTACTAGGAATGTACAAACTCCCACCCCAATCAATCCCTTATCCCAAGTTCCTAGGAAGCTATATATCCCAGCCTATCTAGCACCACTCACTTGCTACCGCATAACACCCTCAACAATCACAAGCTCCTCCCATCATACCAATCGTGCCACCATAGACAATCTCATCAGCATCACATCCCGAAGGAAGGTGCCGAATCCACTGCTAGCCACACCCCACACAAATTCATAAAGCGTTCAGACTTAATAAGAGACTGACTTGCTATTGCTTAATACACTCAACAATTACAAACTCCTCCCATCATACCCATTGTGCTACCATAGACAATCTCATCAGTATCACATCCCGAAGGAAGGTGCTGAATCCACTGCTAGGTACACCCTATATAAAGTTATAAAGCGCTTAGACTTAATAAGAGACCCAAGGGCCCATCCAGTTAAGTCTGTAAATGAAAGATAATATAAGCCTGGTAAAAAGACCCTCCCCAACCATCCCACATCCTGAAGAACCAGTACTCCAATATCCCACACACCTATCAATGCCTATCTACCCTAGCTTTCCAGCCCTATTCCCCTGATCTCTCTTAACACATGTGGATGTAATGCCTTATCAATAATTTTCAAACTGCATCCATGCCTGCTTAAAGGGGTCTGTGCCGTGCACACTTCTTAACATACATCTCACCCCATCCATCACAAATTAGAACTCAAAAACAAGATTTTCCTGTCGAAAAAATTTATCTACCCTACTTTTAAATACATTCAATGAGGAACTCCCCACAATATCAGCAGGCAGCCCATTCCACTGATCAACAACCCTTTGACTGAAGACCTGTTGTCGCCTAACTGTCCTACACCTCAACTTGTCTAACCTGAATTGGTGACCCCTATGTGATACGCTAAACCGAAGAGCGCCATTTAAATTGACCTGATCTAGTCCTTTAACAATTTTATACATTTCAATCATGTCCCCCCTTAATCTCCTATACTTGAGTGAGTACATATCTAATGCCACAAGCCTTTCTCCATATTCTAGGTTACCTATTCCACCGATGAGTCTAGTTGCTTTGTTTGCGCTGCACTCTCTCTAACTTGTCTATATCTTTTTCTAGGTAGGGGCTCCAAGCTTGTACAGAATATTCCAAGTGGGGTCGCACGTATGCTAAGTACAGTTTTTCATGACTTCCTTTCTCTTATACATCACACTTCTATTAATGAGTCCCAGCATTCTGAGTGCCCTGTTCCTAGCTGAGCTACATTGCTTTTCTGCTTTAAGGTCTTTTGAAACCAACACACCTAAGTCCCTTTCCTCTTCAATAACATCTAGTTCCCTCCCTCCCATTGTATATCTGAAAGTCTCACCTCCAGACCCCAGATGCATAACCTTACACTTGTCATAGTTGAAAGACATCTGCCATTGATCAGCCCACTGTTTTAGGTCCTTCAAGTCTAGTTGAATATTTATAGATTGATCACAACTGTTTGCCACTCCTATCAGCTTGAAGTCATCCGCAAATTTGAACACTATTCCTCAGCCCTACCTCAATGTTATTAACAAAGATGATAAAGACAAGTGGCCCTAGAACAGAGCCCTGTGGTACTCCACTCAGAACATCCTTCCAATCAGATTTACATCCATTTAACATTACCCTTTGTTTCCTTCCCCTCAACCATGCTTCAATCCAGCCTAGAACTTTTCCAACAATCCCATGTTGCTGTAGTTAATGAATTAGCCTCCCATGTGGAACTTTATCAAAAGCTTTGCTAAAGTCCAAGTACACAACATCTATCCTGCTTTGATTGTCTACTTCTTTAGTAACATACTCCATGAACTCCAAAAGGTTAGTTAAACAAGACCTTCGAGATCGAAATCCATGCTGAGTATCCCTTAAAAGATTGTGCCTATCAAGATGAATCTGAACATTCTGTTTAACCTGTTTTTATAGTACCTTGCAAACTATTGAGGTCAAACTGACTGACCTGTAGTTCCCTACACACTTCATACTTCCCTTTTTGAAAATTTGGTACTACATTTGCATTTCTCTAATCTTCAGGCACTTCAGAATATTCCATAGACCGCCTGAAAATTATACCTAGGGGAACTACTAAAGCTTTAGCACACTCTACTAAAACCCTAGCATATATATTATCTGGTCCAGAAGCTTTATTAGGTTTTATATTCTGCAACAGCTTTTCTACGGTTTCTGTAGTTATTGTAAGATACTCCAACCTATCAGCTGTCATGGCATACGATTCAGTTGTTTCTATTCTAGCAGAATTCTCTCTAGTAAAGACTGATGAGAATTGCTTGCTTAGGGATTCCACAATATCACAATCTTCAACCACTAATTCCCCATCTACTTCCAGTGGTCCTACAGTACACTTCTTAGCCTTAAATTTGTAGAAACTAAAGAATCTCTTAGCATTACCTGCTGAACATTCCCGAGCTAATTTGATTTCAGCCAGTCTTTTAGATGCCCTGACACTCCTCCTAACTTTATTTCTAGCTATTTTATATGATTTGAGGTTTTCCTCAGAGTTAGCATATTTTAGTTTCTTGAATGCCTGTTTCTTTGACTCCAATAAATGCTTTACTTCCCTGGTCAGCCATGAAGGGTGTTTAACCCTGGTTAATCTAATTCGCCTATTGGGAATGAACATATCCTGACCTTGAAATAGTTTATATTTTATCATTCTCCACATTTCAGAAGCATCTAAGCCTTTCAATAAGTCCTCCCAATTAATTTCATTCAGGAAGATCCTGAACTCATTGTAATTCCCTTTAGCAAACTTTGGAATCAATGTCTTATTGGTTCCTACATTTCCAACATACAATGAGAAGCGTATAATGTTGTGATCACTATTACCCAAGGTCTCTCCTATGTTCACATTTTGTACAAAATTTTCCTCATTAGTAAGCACAAGATGTAATATTTCATTTTCCCTTGTAGGTTCATGTATCATTTGAAAGAATAAATTTTCCTCAAAACAATCCATGAAACTTCTTCCTGATTTGCTTAGACCTATAATTTTGCTTCCCAACCCTGTTATATTGAAATCCCCCAACAAAACAGTTCTCTCAAGCGCTCTCCTACTTATTTGTTCCTGCATCAACCTGTCCATGTTTTCATTTTGGTCTGGAGGGCTATAGAATGCCCCAATCCTAAATTGTGTTCCATTCTTCAGAATGATATCTAACCACAAGGATTCTACTCCTTCATTATGTACACTATCATCTATGGAATGACATTTCATTACTTGTCTGACATACAAGAGTATACCTCCTCTTATCCTTGCCTTCCTTTGATAAGCATGCATGTTGTAGCCCGTCAATTCAAATTCTTGCAAGTTGTCTCCAAAAATGCTTTCATTTACCCATGCCTCTGTTATGCATACCAAATCTATCTTTTCAGACAACATATATGCATGTAGTTCCCCAATTTTATTCCTAACACTTCTGGCATTGACATAAAAACATGATAAACTATTCCTTCCCTTGCTTCCAAGACTTCTCTCTTTATCAGCTACATCCCCCCCATGACCTGCCTAGCTTCCCTGTTTCCTATTGAGAGCCTCCTCATACCTATTGCTGAGCAATTCAACTCCTCTCTTGCTCAAATGTAACCCATCCAATGCAAACATTTCAGTCCTGCCAAGAAATCCCCCACAAATCCAAGAACCCCACTCCAAGTTCCTTGCAAACATTGGCCACCCTGGTATTCAGCCCAATGGCCCTCGAGTACCACTCTATGCTTGTGTTTACCTATGGAGGATGGATGTTACCATTCCTCGTTTCCTACTTCCTGCTAACCTACCTATCAAAGCCCTATACTCTCTTATTGTTTCCTCTGTTTTTGCTTTTCCTACATCATTTACACCAACCTGCACAATTACTATTGTGCTCTCTCCAGTACCCTTCATTACTCCTTCTATCCTATCACCAACATCCTTCACCTGGGCTCCTGGGAAGCAAACACGAGTCCGTTTGTTGGGGTACCTACTACAAAAAGCACGATCCATGTACTTGACTCTCGAGTCCCCTATAACTAAAACCTCCCCCTCTATATCATCAACTACCTGGTCATTCCTGCCTTCCTCCCTTGCAGCATTACTATCTCTCTCTTGCAATACATCAAACCAATTATTAATTTCAATGCCTTTGTCAATTTTCCTTAAAGCTAGTCTTGTACTCTGGCGTCTAGCTACTTTCCACTCTCTACTATCATGGACCATACTATCTCCATCCCTATCAATCCTAGACCCTCCTATCACCTGGCTTGCCTGGCTGACATTTCCTATGATGGGCCCTGCCACCAAACACTTCAGGCGCTTCACCTCCCTTACTAACATGTCTACTTTCTTACTCAAGTCCCCAATGACTACCTTACACTTACACTTACCACAGTCACCTTGCATTTTTTTCTCTCTTTTTTTTTGCTACTGTTATTACTAAGCCTAGTTAAGGTAAACTTTTACTAACCCAGTTGCAAAGCTAGCTAGCAACTTATGTAGCTAAGCATTGAAGAGCTATCTAGTTTATTGGACTTTAACTCCTGATCTAGTAACACTCCCACTCAATAAACAACAAAATATATCCCTGCCTACACAAACTAAACTAAGCAAAGATAATCTTAGTTACCCCGACTTCCACCAGCTACAAACTCCAACTAAACCAAACTAAATACTAATATAATCATACACCAAAAAATCTTAGATACCTCTACAATTACACCAGTATCTGAAGGTATACCTAGTCTAATTAAAGCTCACTAGTTTAGTCTTAAACTCTATCTTAAACTTAAACACCAAAAAGACTACACCACAAGACTAGAAAATATAGTAACACTCACCCTGAATAAACAACAAAATATATATCTGCTTTCACAAGCTAAACTAAGCAAATATAATCTTAGTTATCTCCCAACTCCCATCAGCTACAAACTCCAACTAAATGAAACTAAATACTAATATAATCCAAAAAGCCTAGATACCTCTACAGCTACTCCAGTATATGATGATATACCTAGTGTAATCAAAGCACTAGTTTAGTCTTAAACTCTATCTTAAACTTAAACACCAAAAAGACTATGCCGCAAGACTAAATACCTAAGTGATTTTAAGAAAGAATTAGTATTATCTAATGTAACTTATAATATCTACACACAGGAAAGAAGGCAGCAAGCTTTCTACAAAAACATTTTTTTAGTAAAAAGACTTAACTTACGGACGAAACTATACACCACAGTACTAAATAAATTAAGTTAAGAAAGAATTTGTATGCTCTAATTTAACTAATAATATTCACACAGAGGAAAGAAGGCAGCAAACTATCTACAAAATAAAAAAGAACACTTATCTTACGAACAAAACTACACCGTGAACGCCACAAATTCAAGGTTATCTAATGTATACAATATTCAACATGAGACGAAGTGAGCTATGAGAACAAAAATACTATTCCCTGACTTAACTTATAATACCTACACACAGATTAAAAGCCACAAGCTATCTACAAAATAAACACAGAAACTTATCTTAATCACTTGTGGTCCAATCTTCTTTTTCCCCTCGGTGTCCTCAACCAGTCCTCCCCAGGCCTCGGAGCTACGCGAACGCGTCCGTCTGGAACAAGAGCAGAACCGTGAGTGAAACAAGCCTATGATCACCCATATTTTCTGTTTCTCATCCTTTCCAACATAAATCATGAGACTTCTTTTGCCATGGGCCAGCAAGTAAGCTACATGCTTGCTTATTCTTTCTCCTCACCAACATCGGTGACATTTACAATGGGGGACATCTTAGAGACTTACGGTACTATATCATGGAAACTAGAACACACCACATACTCATTATTGAGGCTGCAATAAGCTTGGACCCCCCCCCCCTACACACATAGCGGAAGTTGAAGTAATTTTGTTTGAACAGCAATAGGTACTAATGGTTTCACTTGCACGAGGAAGATAAACCTATTACGAGTACTACAAAATAATCCATCAGTCGTGAATAGAGTTCGAAGTTCAGAGTGAAGTGTGAATTTGAAAGTACTTATGCTGCGATGATAGTTCTTTTTCAGAACCACATGTTGCTGTTAGTCAATGGCGCGTCCAGGGGTCCTGCCCCATCCCCCTGGGCGGTGAATGTTGTTTGTTCACTATTCAAATTATCGGGTTCTCTATCCAAAAGTGCTCAGTCATGGTACTTTGCGAAATCCCTGGGTGCGCCCCTGCTGTTGACCCTGGCCCCCTCACTATTTCAGGCGTTCCTACGCCTATGCTCTAAATGGCTCAAGCGCGCCGTTGAACACGTGTTTCGACATCGGCCGTGACGAAGCACACAAGAAATTGGGCCATCCATGGGACTTCCGGTCAACCAGTGAGGGTCCAGGGCCGATGTGAAGGGGCCCTGGGCCGATATGAAGGGCCCCTGGCCCGATATGAAGGGCCCCTGGCCCGATATGAAGGGTCCCTGGGCCAATATGAAGGGCCCCTGGGCCGATATGACGGGACATTGGGCCGATATAAGGTGTCCAAGGCCGACATGAGGGACTCCTAGGCCGACGTGAGAGGCCTTGGACCAACGTGAGGAGCCCTGGACCGACATGTTGGGTCACAGAACATCCCCACATGGTAACCTATGTGACGAATTATATATCATTATCGTGAAAGGAAACAAGATGAAACCTCCTCAGGCGGTGTAATGTTTTCGAAGATATGCGCTCCAAACTACCTTCATAAAAGCCACGAAGACTAACACCAGCTATGGTGCTATGCCGCCAGAAATAATACAACACACAATTTTCGGAGCGCACCCCATCTCCCGCTCAAGAACATATTTTCGTGATAGGGGCACTTCCACCTACAGAAGGAGCACTAAGACCAGAGGGGGCACTACAATTCTGGATGCCCCCCCTGGCCAAATCCTAGATACGCCACTGGTCAAGATATATTGATCTTCGATTATTGCGCGTGCATCATCATAAAAACTCGCAAACGGGTAGACCGATGAAACCCTCACCATGCACCATAAATAAGCCGTATTACAATAAACCGTAATCGTGGCAACATCCAAGGGCTTCCACCTGTACCTTTTACGGGTACCGCTCCGTATCCGTGAACAGTAATTTTGGTCTATTCCCCATCCCGAAAACGAGATAAAGCGTGCGTTCCGGGCCTCCCGGGCGAAAATAGGTGGCCGAAACCTACCGGACGACCGATTGAATCCTTATCCACGCGTTCGGAGAGCGTCAACCATGTTTTGCTCGTGCGTCAGCTTAGGTGTTGGCAGAGGGTGCGCTCCAGCATTTTAGTCCAATAAAAAAGGGAGACGCTTGAGCCGACCAATCAGCGTTAGTGACGACCTCCGTCGGTCGTGACAATGGTAAACAAACACATTTTGTCTTTAGTGCGGCGAAACCGGTGACATTCACACAAATACCAAATTTGTTTCCCTGTCAGCGGTGACATTGTGATAAAGTAGTATTAAAGATCAAGATTAAAGTAGCAAGAATGTCTTTGTAGAAAATTAGCACGAAAAAAAAGAATAACATGAATAATAGCTTCCACAAATTTTTCCCTACAGCCTTTACTATTGCCACGATCTGCGGAGGTCGCCAAGCGCTGATTGGTCGGCTCAAGTTTATAGAATTGATGGTCCTCTCAAGCGTCTCCCTTTTTGGGAAGCGGAGCGTTCTTCCTGGTGTTCTATAGCCTTGGGTGTTGGTGTGTCAAATTCGCGGCAAATATATGCATATACATTATGTGACTACGGCGCCGGACAAAAGCGATTTTATACCTTGACTTTTCGCTATCCTTGCATCCCTGTATCGCAATCCCTGTAACCTCCACGCTGATCGAATACCAGGCGACGCTTCCTTGAAGCATGCACCTGATAGAAACGATAAGCGCAATGATCGCAACGATCTACCAAGTACCTTCAAATATTCAATCATTAAATATTAAAATATTTTGCCCGTCTGGGAGAATATTTGTTTGGCCATTCTGGATAATACATGCATGGGGTTTCGATAGATTCTTGGTCGTCCGGACAGCTCCGAACGGCTAACAGGATATAATCTTTCGGACGGGGCATGGGCGTCACTTTGTGACATTGGCTCAGGGGCCAAATGACCTTTCTGATGGCATGTGCTTCCGGATCGGCCGAACAAACTCGTTGAGCGGGGAAGTGGACCAGTCTGCCCGTCGGCTGGATGTCAGCTGGGTGTCGGCTGCATGTCGAAATGGGCGAACATTCCACTCCCCAGCTGACAGCGAGCCGCTGTCGGCATGTTTACTAGTTACATATATATATGAATGAGGATGGATGATGAAAACAAACAAATCATGTGGAGATGACTTTAATGTAAACGTTTCGACCTCAATAGGTCTTCATCATTAAAAAACATAGAGCACAACTGCAGACAATATCAAGCAGGTAACAAATCACATTTTCTGCCGTAAAAATCAAGTGCCAATTCGTGTTCGGCTCTTCGCAATAGTTAATCTTGCTGCAGGTCCTGCCCAGGTAACAAAATCGACTCTTGAATTGATCGTGTCGCGTGTGCATATGTGTTGCCTCTGATGCTTTTCTTGTTCGTTTCTTGATATTCTTCTCTAAAGCTCTTACGTCATCCCATTTTGGTAGATTTTCACACTCGTCGATATGGACCACAATGGCACTGCACTGCCTATGATACCTCACATCGCGTTTGTGCTCATTCATTCGCGCCTGAATCCACCTTCCGGTTTCCCAAAGATATGATTTTGAGCAACCGGAACAAGGAATTTCGCATATTACACTATTAGGTAACATGGGACCACCAGCAGATTTACCAGTGACGATGTCGCCCACTTTTGTCCCGGAATTTATAGACACCTGTACTCCAACGGCCTTCACGTGTTTGGCGATAACAATAGCCTGCTTTGAGTATGGAATTGCTAAAAACTTGGTGGATTTTTCTTTCGGTCGCTGTTCCACTTTACGTCTTTTCTTTATTTCTTCAGCTTCATTCCTCAAGTTGAAGTACCCAAAAGGCTTGCTTATCAAACTCAAGAAAAAGCTGAACAAATAAAGAGCAGATGTAAAGTGGAACAGCGACCGAAAGGAAAAAAAAAATCCACCAAGTTTTGATAATTGCTGCCACATGATTGACTTGCGCCATATTTGACGTGACGGAATGCTTCGTAAGGGCGTTCGCTGCGAAAATTCGATTGATTAAATTCGATCATTAGTTCCCTACTTCCCACATTTTATGGTGGTTAAGAAATGCGGATACCCGCTGAGCTTTGATGCACCTCATATCTTTGATTAAATATGCGTCCAGATTGGCTACCGAATCGAGACCCTGTCTCCGTGTTCTTTTTGGACCCCTTTCGTTTTTTCTTCGTCTACGGATGTGTCTTAGGGCTCCAATCCATTTTTGTTAGGGGTCCAACACATTTTCGAAACCCCAGGTCGTTTTGGGGTTTGTTGCGTTTTTTGTGCACCGATGAGTTTTCTTGTGTCGGGGCGTTTTCAAAGATCCGATGTGTTTATTTAGTGCCCATTATTTTTGTTCGTTTTGGGACCATGTTGTTTTTGCGCCCCAGCCTGTTTTTCAGGCCGTGTGCGGTCGCATGCCCCGTGTGTCTTGAGAGCTTCCGGTGTGTTTTTTTAGAGCTCCTGGTATTTTTTTTGGGGGAGAGGGGGGGGCTGCAACGCATGTTTTAAGGTCCTGTCGCTTTTTGCGAGACTGTGCGCTTTGGAGGGCCAGTTGCATTTTCGCCCCCGTTATGATCTTAGGGTCCCGCTGTGTTTATTTTGGGCTTCTGACGCACATTTGTGGGGCCAGTACGATTTTGGGGCTTCGGTGCGATTTTTCTGGGTTCCAACGCGACTTATCGCGCCCAGGCGCGTGGTTCCGAGGACCCAACGCCAGTTTTCTGGGCACAACGCGATTTGTGTGGATGTGTTCTGATTTTTTTAAAGTCCGAATCCCGGCCTAATTTTTCGAGCCTCCATGGCGCCATGTTTTTGTATCTCACCTCGATTTTTCGGGCTATGGTATGTTTTTTCGGGGTCGTACGCGATTTGTGAAGGCATCTGGTGATAAGTTCGGTGCTCCAGAGCCATTTTCCTGACACGGACATTTTTTGGAATCCCTCTTATTTTGAAGCAATCCGGCATAATTTTTTTTGGATACCAATGCGATTTTGGGCTCACACTGTGCTTATGTGGGGCCATAGACGCCAATTTTTGGAGCCCCGCCATGATTTTGTTATGCCCAGACCAAATCTTTCGGATTACCGATGGAAATTGTGGGTTCCGAGCGCGATATTTGGGGGTACCGGTTCGGGTTTGCGGGGCACGTTGTACTTAGCTATGACCCAAACGCGATCTTGGCGGTTCCTATCGCATGTTTTCGGCCCTTGGAGCGAGTTTTCTGGGGCCCGCCGTATTTATTTGGAGCCCCCTGCGTGAATTCTGGTGGACCGACGCGAATTTTGGTGCCCCCAGCGCGACTTTTTGGGCGCCTCGGGACGTTTTTTTCGAAGCTTATCCCTCTTAGGAGGGAGGGGCATTTGCCCCTTTGATATGCCACTGCGGCCACCGAAGGAGTTTTTTCGTCAGTCGATGGCACCTTTCGAAGTGTAAAGCCCTCCGGGTAATTTTTCCGACCTGTGCTTAATTTTCCGGTGTTGGGGTCAATTCGATCGAGTCTCGGTGTGAATTCTTTGGACATGGAGTTATATTTATTTAAAGGTCCTTATGCTATTTTTTTGGTTCCGGTACGATTCTTCGGTCTCCCGGTGCGATTTTTTCGGTGCCATGGCAAGTTTTTTTCGGGTGCTCAACGGGTTTTTGGGGACCTTGACCCGATTTTCGAGGCCGCAGATTGACATTCCGGTTGATAATTTATGTTTTGGGGGCAGCTGCAACTTTTGGGGCTCCGCGCGACCTTTGGGCCCCCAGTGTGATTTTCAGGGGCTGCGACGCCACTTTTTTTAGTCCAATGTAATCTTTTGTGTCCCGACGTCATTTGCTTGGACCCCTATCGCGAGTTTTAGCGACCTCGGCACTTTTTGGAGGTCCAATATGTTTTGGAGACTTTGGCGTCATCGTTGGGGCCCCAGAGTGATTATCCATGTCCGGATTGTTTTTCGTTTCCCGGCTTCACTTGTGTCCCAATGAGACTGTTGGGGAATGGTACCATCTGTTGTGCCACTAGCGTGGCTTTCATGGTCCGGACGTGACTTTTTTGATACCCCAGGCTCAGCGTGATTTTCAGGGGCCCCGGCCGGATCTTTTGGGGCCAATATCGTGATTTTCAAGTACCCCGGCACGACTCCTATCATTTACTAAGGGTTTCTCCTAGCAAATTATAGGCCTCCTCTCGCGTCTTAGGGGTCTCGTCTTATTTTCTGGAGCTTTTTACCGGTTTTCGATTTCTCCTCGTGTGTGCTACCCTCCTCCATATCCAATGGTCCTCCTCTCCAGTTTTAGAGGGCCTCCTCCTATATCCTGGGGCCCCTTTAACATGGCATGAGGTCTCATGTTCTAGGGGCATTCTCTGCCAAATTAGGGGCCTCCTCCTATGTCCTGGGCACAGCCTTACACGTCTTGAGGGGATCTTTTAATTTTAGAAACCTCACCTCCTTCCATACCTGCTACCACTCCCATCTTAAGGGCCTCCTCTCATTTCCTGAAATTCCTTCCGGTCTTTGGGGCCTCATTCGGCCCGGGAGACCTACTCCGTCTTGAGAGAATCCTCTCGAGTCTGGCAGGGGCTTCCTTTCCTCTTCTAGAAGCCTTCTTTTTCAAATTAGGGGCCTCCTGCTCTGCGTCTTGATTCGATATTTGCCTATTCTAAAGGTAGCCTCCTATCTCCTGGTGGACTCCTCTTTTCTCCTAGGCGCGTTCCTCTTCCAAATTACAAGCAACCTTTCCTATCTCAGCTGCCTTGTCATTTCCTGAGGACCTTCCTACCCGTCTTTGGGCCTTCTTTTCTCGCCTGGAAGCCATCTCTCTTATCGAATGGCCTTTCTCCTAATTTAGGGGCCCTCTAATTCATCATGGGGTCTCATTTCCAATCTTGTGTCGTGCTCTTCCGAATTAGGTGCCTCCTGCCGCGTTTCTGGATCACCATTTTCTATCTTGGTGGAAGCTTACCCGTTTTGGATCCTGTTTTTGCGTGTCCGAAACTTCATTTCATATCCACTGGCTTTCTTCCGTCTTAGGGCCTCCTCTCATTTTCTGGGGCCTCCTTCCATATTCGGGCCTCCTTTGCAATCCTGAGGGCCTCCTTTGCAATACTGAGGGCCTTCTTTGCAATCCTGGCCTCTGTGCCAATTGTTGACACTCTTTGATTTCTGGGGCCTTCTACCTCTCCTAGGTGACTCCTTTTTCAAATTAGGGGCCTCCTCTCACGTCTTGGAGGCCTCCTCACCTGTGTTTGTAGCCTCATTATCCTCTTAGCAGGGTGCTTTCGCGTCAAAGTCGCTAATCTTCTCTCCTTGGGTCCTCCTCTTCCAAAATATGGGCCTCATCTGGCTGGTCTCAGTGGCCTTCTCTCATTCCTGGGGAGAGCTTTTACCCATCTTGGGGCTCCTCTTGCGTCCGGAGAAATATCTCCTATCATTCTTTAGTTTCTATTGTAGGGGCCTCCTCTTCCATCATTTTAGGCCTCGTTTTCCAAATTAAGAATATCTTGCCACCGATCGGAAGCCTTCTTGTCTAACCTGGGTGGCTTCTTCCCCCGTCTCGGTAGCATCCTTTTTCGTCCTGGGGGCTTCTCCCAATCTCTGTCCTACGTCGCTTATAGGGACCTGATTAGATTTCAGGAGTCTCATTGCCAGTCTTGGGACCTCCTTTGCTCACCTTTTTTCCTGTGCATTTCCGGATAGGGGCCTCTCAAATTTCAGGGGGGGGACAGTCTCACGGCAGGGGACTGCTCCCGCTGCCCCCCCGGTGGCGACGCCCCATGCATCAAGTACTCCTCCTGCACAAACTTTGAAGGGAATCTGAAGAGTCCGACCTCAATGACCTTGCCATTGGACCCGGAATAACTCAGCTGTTTATCAACGCCGCCTTATCCTTGATGCCCATGGTCATCAGTTAATCCTAGACTAAATGTGTGCCATTTTTCAAATGAATTCTGAGGGGTCCAACCTCAGTGATCTCGACCTTGATCCTGAATAAATCAGCTGTTTATGAAGACCTCTTAGCGTTTATGCTCATGATGATTCGTGCATCAATTACTACCACTGCACCAATTTTGAAGGGAATCTGAAGAATCCGACCTCATTGACCCCAACCTTTGACCTTGCAGAACTCAGCTGTT
>JAOTOM010001240.1:0-62857 GCA_034440615.1 Ashinkailepas kermadecensis
AGGTCAGTGGCGGCGGTCGACTCACGTTTGACTTGTAGGGGCGATGTTTTGAGAGTTATTTTTTCTTCGTGAAGTTTCCGGACTCTTCTGTGTGTGTGTGTGTGTGTGTGTGTGTGTGTGTGTGTGTGTGTGTGTGTGTGTGTGTGTGTGTGTGTGTGTATGATGTGTATGATGTGTATGATGTATGATGTGTATGATGTGTACGATGTGTATGATGTGGTACGATGTATAGATGTGAGATGATGTGTATGATGTGTATGATGTGTATGATGTATGATGTGTGTGATAGGATATGGGTATGATGTGTATGATGTGTGTGATGTGTGTGTTTTTTGGGCTTCTACGGCTGTTCTTGTTACATGTGTGTGTCTTGGCCATTTAGTGATTTTGGGGAAGATTAGATAAGTCATTACCTCAACCAATTACACTTAGTATCCAATTTGATTTCAAATCCTTAGAAATCACATCAGTTATCACTTCAATGTGATGTTCAACCCTATATCGTTTTCTACACAAGATAAAAGGACTTATGCCCTATATTGTTAATTTTTTACTGTAAATTATTGTAGGATAGGTTAAAATTGCAGGATGGAGGCAAATTTAGCAGGCATAAGTGCCCCATGATGTAAAAGCCGGCTCCTGACAGCTGCCAGCTGAGTGACTCCTTATTCTAGGTGACTTTAATATAAAAGGATATGAAAATGTTGGTGCTGGCTCCCCATCATGTAAAATGTTTAGGAAATGCCTTGCAGAGGACCTGTTCTTACACCAGTTTGTTATGGAACCAACTAGGCCGGGCTCATTCTTGGACCTTGTCTTCTCAGATTTAAGTGATTTAGTTCAAGACTTGATCGTAGGAGAAACTCTAGGAAGAAGTGACCATCACATAATGAGATTCAAGGCACAAGTAGCTGGGCAATCAAGGATAATTTAGCAAAAGTTCAAAATTTTAACAGGGCAGACATTGACTGCATGATAGTGACTTTAAGTGGCATAGAATGGGAAGAATAATTTTCAAATTTAAATGCCTGTGAAATGTGGGAAAATTTCACATCTTGAGGGAAATTCAGATTAGACATCTCCCCCAAAATCAAAGGCACAAAAGAAGGGTAGGGAAGCCAGCATGACTTATGCCAGATTTGATAAAAGCAATTATGGCTAAGAAAGATGTATTTAGAGTGTTTAAGGAAGCTTCAAATATCATAGATCTAAGGTTGTATCAAAAAGCTAGAGACTCTGTGAAGCAGAAAACCAGAGCAGCAAAGCGAGCAAAAAAAATGTATTTGGGTAGGAACTGCAATGGAGACAGCAAAAAGTTATTTAGTTTTTACAAGCTGAGTAAAGTTTCTAGCACAGTTGGTCCCCTGGAAGTAAATGGGACCATATTGAGTGAGGATAGTGAGATGGGTCAGGAGCTGAGCAAGCAGTCTAAATCAGTGTTTACATTGGAAGATATGACTAATCTGCCAACCATACACCACAGTTCAGTGACAGGTGATCGGATATACAATGTTGATTTCATTGATAGTGATGTTTTCAATCATATCAGGTAAATAAAGCCAAACAAGGCAGCAGGACCTGATGGAATTTATGCTAGGTATTGTGGGAAGCTGAAAAGGAACTGGTAATTCCACTTAGTATAATATTTTGTAGATCAGTTTCACAAAATGAAATTCCAGCAGATTGGAAGAGAGCAAATGTAGTTCCTATTTTCAAGAAAGGAGAAAGAGGGAAAGTTGAAAACTATAGGCCAGTAAGCCTCACATCCCTAGTCTGCAAGGTACTCAAATCAATTATCAAGGACAGAATAGTTAGTTTTCTGGAAGGAAACAGATTGATTCAAGATACTCAACATGGGTTTAGAAAAGGGCGATCGTGTCTCACAAATCTCTTGGACTTTTGTAATTTTGCTATAGAACAATTTGATCAGGGAAATCAGGTTGATTTAGCATATCTTGACTTTAGTAAGGCCTTTGACAAGGTATCCCATAAACGGTTAATGATGCAGCTTTAGGTCCATGGTATTGCAGGTAGCATCCTAAAATGGATAGGGTTGTGACTTTCAGATAGACAGCAGAGAGTGATACTAAATGGTACAAAATCAGTATGGCAAAATGTTCTTAGTGGAGTCCCCCAGGGGTCAGTGCTGGGGCCACTATTGTTCATTATATTTGTAAATAACATTGCAAGTGGCCTAAGCAATAAGGTTTTGAAATTTGCGGATGATTTGAAGGTCTTTAGGGCAATAACAGGACACAATGAGCAGGTCTCGCTGCAGAAAGACTTAGACGAACTTGTAGAAGTGGTCCGAAAATGGCAATGAAATTTAATTTTGATAAGTACAAAATCATGCATGTAGGTAGGCAGCATATGAAGGCTCCATACTTGATGGGTGGTCAAGAACTATCTGTGATTCAGCAGAAGGGCTTGGGTGTTATTTGAACACAACATTGGGGGCATCAGAACATACCAAAGAAGCCAGAGAGGAAGGTGTTTTAAAAAAGAAAGGAAAAAATAAGTTGAAGAGAAGAGGGTGTTGGGGAAGTAGGTTTTTTTTGAAAATTTCTTAAAATTTTTTTTTTAAAAAGAAAAAAAAAAAATATTAAAAATAAAAAAAAAAAAAAATAAAAATAATTTTTAAAAATAAAAATTAATTTTTTAAAAAAAAAAAAAAAAAATTTAAATAAAAAAAAAAAAATAAAAATAAAAAAAAAAAAAAAAAAAAAAAAAAAAAAAAAAATAAAATAAATCTAACAAAAAAAAAAAAACAGGGGCGTCGATTTGTATCCTTTTGCGGGGGCCATGGCCCCCCAATGCTGATCTTGGCCCCCCCAATGTTGATTTGGGCCCCCCCAATAACCCATGCTATTTTTATGCTGATAAAAAGCTAAAGGAAAAAAAAGAAGAAAAACACTGTGTTAGGTACATAGAAAACTTAATTGATGTTAACCAGCACATTTTGTACTGAAAAAGAACAGATTTGGATTAGATAGTGGAATGAGTATCCAGCTTTTGCTACACAATTCAAAATTATGTGCAAAAAAACAAAATAGCTAGATTTCCCTCCACTGTGCAAGGAAAACTTACGCCATAAAATGTTAAGATTCGCTGATGATGCATTTTAAACCAGATTGTCTTTTTTTAATGTTAAGCCACAAAACAACAATTGGATTGTCATACTGATGTTTGTACACACCACCAATGGCAAAACCACACGTGAGCTTAAACAGAAAAAAATCCATTCTTAATTTCCAGTCATTGTCAAACTTGCATTGTCCAGTGAACAGCAGACAATCATCCTTGAGATTGTGGATATGCAAACTATAATTATCTTCAGCAGCCCACCTATCACACCATCAGCTTGATATTTACCTAGGTAGGTAAATATCATCCTAACTAAATGCCCAATAACAATGCATGCATTCAATATTGATATGGGGAAAACGAGATCCATGTGTGGGAAAATCTGCCAGCTTATGATGCCATGACAGAGAAAACTCAGCAAGAAGCTGCATGGCCACTACAATATAATTGGTATTCCTAAAAGAATAAAAAAGAAAGCTATGGCTCACATGACTTTTAAGCAAACCTTAGTCATCCACGACCAATGCTATACAAGAGAAATAGCCTTGACAAGCCCAATGTCTCGTACGCCGCAAAAACACCATTATTAAACGCCGCAAAAATACCATTATTTTAAAAGGTACACCAAAAGTCGCATTCAAACCTTGATGACGTCACAGGTTTTTATTCGTATATTGCAGAAATTGGTAGCATCAGGCAAGTTTCAATTTAACTGCATGGGGGAGTGACTTTTTCAGGCGTACCGGACCACAGAGGTCATTTGCGCCACCTTTTTTGAAACGAGTACGTTACATGTCGGACTATAAAAGCGGGTGTTTGCGATCAAGGTGCAGGCATGTGGACGTTTACATAAAGGGAATTTTACGTTATAGTTTGTGTTATATTTTAGGCGCTGAAGGCGGGGCTAGGATGGGGACATCCCCCTAATGTCCAGATGGCAGGGGCGTCGATTTGTATCCTTTTGTGGGGGCCAGGGCCCCACCAGTGTTGATCTTGGCCCCCCAATGTTGATTTGGCCCCCCCAATAACATATGCTATTTTCATGCTCATAAAAAAGTTGAAGAAAAAAAGAAGAAAAACACCATGCTAGTACATAGAAGATGTAGTTGATGTTAACCAGCACATTTTGTAATTAAAAAAACAGATTTGGGTTAGATAGTGGACTGACTCTCCACCTTTTGCTACAAAATTCAAAATGGTGTGCACAAAAACCAATTGTCATTGTCAAACTTGCATACAATCCAGTCCCGTGAACAACAATCAGTTATCATTGAGAGTGTGGATATACAAACTATAATTAACCTCAACAGCCCACTCATCACACTATCAGTTTGATATTTCCCTGGTACCTAGGCACCTAGGTACATGCTGCAGAAAGACTTAGAAGAGCTTGTGAAGTGGTCCAAAAATGGCAGATGAAATTAAATTTTGATAAGTGCAAAATCATGCATGTATGCAGGGGCGTCGATTTGTATCCTTTTGTGGGGCCCCACCAATGTTGATTTCCCCCCCATGTTGATTTGGGCCCCCCCCCCCAATAACCTATGCTATTTTATGCTGATAAGAAAGCTAAAGGGAAAAAATGAAAAACACCATGCTAAGTAGAAACATTGATGTTAACCAGCACATTTTGTACTGAATAGAAACAGATTTGGATTAGATAGTGGACTGACTCTCCACCTTTTGCGGAAAAATTTAAAATTGTGTGCAAAAACAAACAAAACAGCTGGAATTCCCTCCACTATGGAAGTACAGCTTACATCTTTCTGGGTTGGTTGGTTGGTTATTTGGGTTTACTGGCGCATTGACTGCGTTGGTCATACAGCGCCCATACAACTTTTCTTGTTCCCACCTTAAAGCACAATAATACCCAAAAGCTTCCGAAAATAAAATTACAACCATGTTCACAAAAAATATAATTTTGTATTCAAAATCAGCTTAGGTTAGGTTAGGCTCGGTTAGGTTTCTTTTTTAAGGTTGAGAATTTTCAGAAAATAAATTAAGTGAAATTTTAATTTAGTTTAATTTTTGTTCTCAAAAGATAGGTTAGGATAGGCTAGGTTAGGCTTTGTTGCATGAAAAAAAAAATATGTTTATGCGATGTTACCGAACTCAAAGCCTTTTTGGCATTATTTTGCTCACAACCTGAAAAGTAAGCACACAAAATAAGTGGGTCCAATCATCTTAGTCACCTTCATAAACATGGCATTCTGCATATTTTTCTTTGTTTTAAAGGAAAAAAAGAACACCTTAGACTGCAAGGTTACCAAATAATTTGCAATTTTGGGGGGAAAACGTTTTTGGAATTTTTTTTTATGTTTTCCAACTTGAAAAGCCTAAACTAACCTAACTTAACCGAACCTAACCCATTTGCTTGCTATATGGAGGCAAATGTGTGTAAAAACTTGTCTTGTTACCACCTTAAAGCACAATAATACCGATTTAGCTAGGTTAGGCTAGCTTAGTTGTTTACCTTGGAAAAATTGTTCAATCATTTTCAAAAATAAAATTAAATTGGAAGTTTTCCTTCAAAAGCAGCTGACATTAGGTTCGGGTAAGTTGGGTTCGGTTGTTCAATTTAGAAAATTTTCAGAATATATATTGCTTAATTTTTGTTTCTATTTTTTTCTCCAAAGCAGGGGCGTCGATTTGTATCGATAGACACTAGCGCGCATTAAATGTCACACATCGTGATGGGCGTTCCTCAGAACATCCAAAATCGTAACATGCATATAAAAAATTCCAGTTACAGAAATTCCAGCGCCTGAAGTCTAAATTTGAGGTTACAGTGACAAATGTGACGGAGGTAAGACATCTGTGGTGCAATTGCGCGCAGTGTTTAATCCGGAGGCCAATCTTATGGGACGTCGTACTGATTCGTTTTTTGTACTTCGCACATTCTGATGTATCGCACCTTCTGATGTATCTGCGGATTGGTGTGATTTTAGATAGTGAATAAATAGCTTGCTGATATTTAATTCCCAAAGGAACAGTAGTTGAAGAAGTTGGCAGGTAAGCTTGAAAAAGTCCAGTCCATGCTTTTTTTCTGATTTGTGCTCAGGGTTTCCATGTTAATATCACATAACTACCACGTTTGTCTTCAAGAAGAGCTGTTTTTAGTTCACTTTTATTAAAATTTTCATTCCACTGCTCTTAGTGCCCTTTCTGCCCAGGATTGGGGCACCTAGTGTTGCATTTCCGTCCAGGGGTTGGCACACCTTTTGGTAAATTTACAGCTTAAGGTAATTTCTGATTAATTTTTTCCCATGCAATGTTTAGGAATGTGATAAACACGATTTTGGTAAATTTGTGTTTTAAGGTGTTTTATGAATTCGTGGAATGTATCATTTCAATACAATGTTTATGAATGTGACTCAGATGATGGGACCACTCATTTTCTATACAAATGCCTACATTTCAGGTTGTAAGCAAAATAACATCAACAAAAAGCTTTGAATTAGGTGACATAGGGTAAAGTATTTTTTAAAAAAAATAAAATAAATGCAACATAACCTAACCTAACCTAGCTTAACCTCCCCTTGGAGAAAAACAAAACCAAAACATCAAGTTGTAAAAATTTCAAGCAATGTATTTTTTTACAATAAAAAAATGTAACCCAACCTAACCTAACCTAACCCAACCTAACCAAACCTAACCTAACCCAATTTAACCTAACCTAACATAAGCTGCTTTTAAAGAAAAAAGATCTATTTCTTTCAAATTTTGGAACAATTTTTGCAAAAAATGTCGAACTTAAAACACTTAAACTAATCTAACATCACCAAACATAGCCCATTTGTTTGCTTTATGGAGGAAAAGGTGTAATAACTTGCCTTGTTACCACCTTAAAGCACAATAATTCTGGTTAGATTAGGTTGGATTAGGTTTTTTCATTTGTAAAATTTCAATAAAATAAATTGCTAGATATTTTTCCAATCTTGTTTTTATAGTTGTTTTCTCCAAGGTCAGCTTAGGTTACATTAGGTTATGTTGAATTTTTTATGTATTTCTTTTAATTGCTATGTTACCTAACTCAAAGCCCATTTGTAATGTTATTTTGCTCACAACCTGGAAAGTAAGCATTTGCACAGAAACTGAGTAGTGCCATCAGCTTAGTTACATTCATAAACATCGCATTGGAAATTTAAATATAAAATATTAATAAAATACATAAAAGCACACATTTAATGTCCTTTCCTCTGCAAATGCATGCCTTTCAATTGGGAGTAAAAAAATAATACCAAAAAAGGGTGTGGAGTAAGGAAATATAGCATACAAATAATGTTCAAGATGTATGATAACCTTACCTAACATAGTTCAACTTCCCATACAAGAAATTAATTGTTTTTAATTTAAATTTTCGAGGCATTTTCTCAAATATTTTCAACTTAAAAAACCTAACCTAAGCTAGCCTGAACAGTTTATTATTTTTTTGTAGAAAAATCATTAACACAAATTATTTACCAACAAATGATTTTTTTTATAACTTACAACAAAAGCCTAACCTAACCTGACAAACCTCACCCCTTTGTATGCTTCATGGAGGTAAAATGTGTGTAAAACTTGTCTTGTGGTTACCTTAAACTGTGATAATACCTGGCTTTTTGGGTAATATTTCAGCTCATGGTACTCTCTGACTTCTTCTAATTTATTTTTTAATGCAGTGTTTGTTAATGTGCTGAACATGATGTAACCGCTCATTTCCTCTGCAGATGCACACTTTTCATTTGTGAGAAAAAATAACGTGGAAAAGGGGGCTTGGATTTGAGTAATATAGGATGAAAAATAATGTTCAGAGAAAAAAAAATGTAACATAACCGAACCTAACCTAGCCTAGACTTCCATGCAAGAAATGATTATTTTTATGCCAAATTCTCCCCCCCCCCAATTTCTTTTTTCTCAAACATTTTGAACTTAAAAAGTATAACGTAACCTAATCTAGCTTGAACCGTTTTTGAAGATTTTTTTTCTCATTTACTAACTTACAACAAAGGCCTAGCCTAACGCAATTAGACAAAACCTAGCTCCTTTGAATGATTCGTGGAGGTAAAAATGGGTGTAAAACATGTCTTGTGGTTACCTTAGACTGCAATAATATCTATTTTTGTGCTACCTGGTGTACGTGATGAACCTCCATCTGCATGCTGCATGAGAGCATTGCACTTATTGGTTCACAAAGAACAATAACATTTTGAAAGTACAATATTTTCAGGAATGGAATCCTGTGCTGATAACATTTTCTGAGTTATAAATTTGCAGATCAGATCTACATCATTTGTGTTAATAGATATGAGAAATTCATAGAAATGCATACACCGGTTTGTAGACAAGAAGTTATTCTGATGATTTCTGATGTATTGGAAAATGACAAATTTTCATGATGGAAGCAGGCAAAGTTAAAGTACATATATCTCAATAAGTGGTCAGTTCACTAACAAGACAGCAAATTCACTCAAATAGCACTCAAAATGCCAGGCGGCCCACTCTTTTTGCAAGTTTAAAATCGATGACAGTGCTTTCTTGAATCATGTTTAAAGCACATGAAGGAAATGTATTGCTGACACTTGTTAGGAACTGATGTGTGTAACGTTAATTAACATTTCTAATGTCCTGATGTTTGTACACAAAATATAGCTTACTATTGTAAATAGCATGGGAAGTATGATGCCATATATCATGGCTAATTTATGGTCAAACTGTCATGCAGCAGATTCCCTGCATTGTTACTTAGTTATTTGGGCTTTAGGGCACAGACCATGTTGATCACATAGCTCCCTGCATTGGTGTTAACTGATACATCAGTATGTTTGCAAATTCACTGATGAGTGAATCCATACCATTCTCACTGGGGTATAAAAGCTACATTATAACATTGTTTATACCGGGCGGCTGTGTCGGTGCATTGACGGCACGTTAAACTTTCGGTCAAAATTCTGCCGTTTAACTTGAATTAATGGATCGGGTGGTGGGGCCAGGGTTCACGCAACAAGCTCTGCTTAGCAATCCGACCCTGGTTCATAAAGCCAGCCCAACAAGAACTCGGATGAAACTTATTTAAAAAAAAAAAAATGCATATAACAGAAACCCATCTCGATTGTCCTGCTTACTCAGGACACCATAGAAGTCAATGAAGCCAATGAAAACCATAGAAGTCAATGAAAATGTTACTTCATCCCCTGTATTGTTAATGGAAACAAGTCTCTTGAACCATATGTTATGTCCTTCACAGTGTTGCTCCATCCACCTCCAACTCCAACCCTGACCAAACTTCAGGAGCTCATCCTTCTCCAAAGCAGTGTGTTGAAGAAGGTATGTATTGTAGCATAACTACTCTGACCGGAATTCCATGGTATCCATGTTGCCTTACAATCCATCCTTGCTGATCCATGTAGCAGATGTTTGACTTTCCTCAAACTGTCTGGATAACTGGGGAGTTGAAATCACATGTGTGATGAAACAGATGAACTATTTCTGGATTCTTATGTTGCATCATTGCATGGCACAGTGACATACCGAATGGGGAGGGGGAATTGTGGGAAGTTCCCTCACCCCCCCCCCCCCCGTCCTGATAGGTTGTGGGGCCCCCAAGAGTCCGCCGAGCTTAGGAAAAAAATGCGCTATGTTCCCTAAGAATTTCACTCGGTCGACCAAAAATCGCACCGGGGCTCAGAAAAATCACATTCGGGGCCCCCAAACGTAGCGCAGGGGCCCCGATAATGACGCTGGGGCCTCAAAAGTTTGCACCTGGGCCCCTGAAAATCACGTTGGGGCCGCAAACAAGTCGTGCCGGGATTCAAGAAAATCACGACGGGGGCCACAAACGGTCGGGCCGGGGCCTCCTGAAAATCACGCCGAGACTGGGGTATTAAGAATTATCACCCGGGCCCCTGAAAATCACGCCAGAGGCCTGATAGGTCCCACCGGGGCTCTAAAAGTCTCGTTGAGATCACCCAACAAATGAAGCCGGGTGAATGAAAAACAGTCCGGACACGGAAAATCAATCTGGGATCTCAACAATAGCTCCAAAAGCCCACACAACTTGTTGGGCCCCCACAAACGTGTCGTAGCCACCGCAAGGGACCCCAACAAGTGACGACGGGGCCCCAAAAATCGCACTTAGACAAAAACAAATTCACGCCGCTTCTCTTGAAAATCTCACTGGGGCCAAAACGTCGTGCCGGAGCCCCACAAGTTGCAGCTGGCTTCCCAAGTACCAATATATACCCGGAATGTCACCTTGCGGACGGAAAAATTGCGTCAAGGATCCACAAAATAAGAAGTCGTCAGACGCCGGAAAAGAAACCTGTTTGGGCACCGGAAAAAACGCACTGAGAGCCAGACAAATCGTACCGGGTTCCAAAAATAGCCTGCAGGGGGCTTATAAAAATAGACTTCACCACAAAAACCACAAGGAGACTCCATCGAATCGACCAGAGCACCGGAAAATTAAGAATGGGTCCCGAAAGAAAATTATCCGAAGGGCGTTTCTACTCTCGATCGTGCAATCTGCGGAAAAAACACGTTGAGCAGCCGCAGTGGCGTACTAAATGGAAAAATTCCCCTCCCTAACGTTAGGCACCAAGGAAATACTTTCACCCATCGTCATTACCGTTCAGGTCTGCTGTGCGCTGATGCTTCATCAATGCCGGTGTGTTTTAGCCTGCATCTGATCGCTGAAGTATTTTTATTTAAGCCGGTGTGTGTTTGTTGGTGTGTGGAGTGAGGAGGAGGGTAACAGTGACGGTGACGGTGACGATAGATCCGAGCCTACTATATGGCACTGCAGTCGCATGCTATTACTCAGAGTTGTTATGTTGGTGAGTTCGAGTCTCACCTGTCGCTACTCTTCGCCCGCGACCAATCGGCGTGAGAGATTGGCGACGCTATATGACACAACGGTCGACGTGTCGTAGAACCAATGACCAACCAAGAGTTGTTATGTTGAAATGTACTGAGCGCTGCTCTTTTAATTATGTGACTTCACCAGTTATGGGGCGATTTTCCCCGTCGGTGAGGATGCTGAATAAACATAAACATACACATCGTCGAATAAGAAATCAGAATTTCTGAGATCTGAAAATATAGTGGGCTAAATCCGATGAGTTTTTTTTTTTGGGGGGGGGTGTCTAGTGTTTTGGCACGTCGGCCCCCCCAATGTTTTTCAAAAATCGACACCCCTTTATAAACAGCATAGACAATCATTATAAGAATATAGGGCTTGCTTTTCGGTATTCCAGGGAGGGCTGATCGACGGATTTTGTGGGCAACTGGTTCAGTGCCCAGAATGCAACCAAGAAGGTCCCTTGTGGGTCATAGTTGCGCTGATCTTTTATGTCTTTATGTCCATGTCTTTATGATACAACTTCATAGTCAGAATCAGACGTGAGGTGGCAGCACCGTCGCCCACTTCACGGGTGTCAAAACCAACCGCTGGATGGCAGCAGCGTTCTCTCCGAAACTACGAGAACAGGACTGAAATGGCATCCCTGTCAGAAAGTTAGCAGACTATTCTCCACGCCAGGTATAATCGCGTCATGGCTCGAGCTCCAGGAGGAAGGAGTAACCGCCGCATCGCTGAGGGAGGGGAGGACCTTTCCCCTCCTGGTATATTTTGAATAGCGCTGGAGCCGCTGGCGCTAGCGAATTCAAGCTTTGGGTATCTTCAAATGAACAACTAAACTACACATACACAACTGGAGCCGAAATTTATCTCAGGTCAGGTCAATGTGGCGCTAAGAAACAATTTATACCTGCTCATATTTCGGTCCTAATTTCGAGATTACATAGAAGGCTAAAATAAATATACCTGCGCGACAAAGAATAGGTGCATATGAATCTTGACATCATGTCTTCAAGTGTGTCAGATCAATTTCACCCACCAGTGACCTGATTAAAGGTCGTGTTAGATTGGGTGTGTGTATGGTTTTGATGCATGATTTGCAAGCGCTCATTCATGGACCATATGTCTACCAACGACCCAGGGTATGACTATGACCATCATTCCTGAGATCTTCGGGTTACCTGAGTTGTTTTCAAAATATTCAAAATTTTGCTGACACTTTCTTTTTTTTCAGTTTTGTGAGGGTAAACATAGACGCTTAACTGGAATTCAGCGCTCAAAGTTTCTCTGGTGTTGTGAAATTCAATACCTTAGGATAGGAACCAAATATAAGACATGGCGTTGAAGATATAGCGTGACGTGTGTGACAGAACTTGGATGAGGGTTAGAGCTCTTTTCGGTTGTGTATGCGACTATGTGATATCGTGTTTCTTATCCACCTCGTATTTTGAACTGATAAATATGCATAAATATGCATGAGTAGGATTAGGCAAATGCGCTCTGTCCTCACAGGATCTCGTTTGAGCTGGACCACAGGCATGTGACAAATGCAAATGGAAATTCGTGCCCTTTTATATGGATAATATTAATTTATACGAACTGTTTGGCAGACATTTTTTAGAGATAAGCACTTCGAGCTAAGGACGCCACACTGGAAGACACAGCATTAGTTGCCGCCTGTGTGGACCCCAGGGCGTGCTTTAATACATTTTAACCGTGGAGACGACGGTGACGAGCAAGCTATCCTAAGGTGCACCATTTGTTACATTGGATTTAAAATATCAATGCACTGTATGGCGGCCACATAAATTAGAAAAGGAAAAGTAATATCCGCATTCTACAGACTAACCATGTGCATCAGAAATTGTAATTAATATTGCATGCCCTATGCTCTTATGACTATGTGGGATCATTACAACAGATCAGTGGCTATGTCGAAGTCAATTAACTTCAATCGCCTTGGATAATCTCAACTGAACATTCTTACTTCCGACATATTTAAAGGTATTTTCTGCCTGAATCCGGATTTGATCGTCGTTCAGTTCCGGTGCATTTTGGACCTCCTACCGTACCATGGCATTTTGGACCTCCTACCGTACCGTGGCATTTCGGACCGCCTACCGTACCGCGACATTTCGGACCTCCTACCGTACCGTGACATTTCGGACCTCCTACCGTACCGTGGCATTTCGGACCTCCTACCATACCGTAACATTTTGGTCCTCCTACCGTACCGTTACATTTTGAACCTCCTACCGTACCATGGTATTTCTTACCTTCGCCTCGCAGGAACCTCAGACGGTCCATAGCACCTCTCGACCCAAAAAGGATAGGACCAAGTTGAAATCGATATTTGATAGTGTGTCAAGATATTTTTGCGGATACCTTGATTAAAGTGGTGAATGTGGTTATTGAATGGTCCAGCTGATCCAGACGGGTTAACAGTACTGCTTCAAAAGGCGTGCTAGCTACATCACATCACTACATCAGCGTGCTAGCTACATCACATCACTACATCAGCGTGCTAGCTACATCACATCACTACATCAGCGTGCTAGCTACATCACATCACTACATCAGCGTGACAGCTTCATCACTGCATGCACCCGCTTCAAATGGCGGTAACATTCCTTTTGCTAGCTATTGGCATACCGGATTTCGATACTCATGCTATATTGCGCACACATGTGATAGTGCACGAATCAGCCGATATCACATTTCCAGTGCACAAATGCCCTTACTTGGATTTTACTATTCTGAACTGTCTCGCCAGATCAAGGTGCGATAGAATGGTGCGATAAAGGTGCTCTCATGTCATCACAGCTTCCGAGCCCATTTATCAGGGTAGCTAGCTTGAGGAGGAAGCAGGCCATACTGACTGGAAGCATTGTCGCAGATGCACAATCTGGATGGCGAACTGCGCCGAGCCACCAAGAGGCCGGGACCATCGCGCAAGATGTCCACCTCGTCTTCTTCCTCGCTATCGCGGCCTCTCTCCACGGCCGAGCCGATCAAAGTCAGGTGAGTGTCGCAGTGTCGCACAGCTGCGCAGTGTCGCGGTGTCGCACAGCTGCGCAGCGTCTCAGTGTCGCACAGCTGCGGAGTGTCGCGGTGTCGCACAGCGTCGCGCTGTATCACTGTTGAAGAGTCACGATGTAGCAGTGTCGCACAGTGCCCCACAGCTCACTCAATCACATCCCATCCAATCAAGATGCATGACAGGTCTGTATATAGTTCTGCTCCATATGCGATTGCATGTGAACTGATTATTTGCCTTTAAAAGTTCGTTATCAGCATCGGACTGATCAGGGACGTTAATTAGCATAGTGGTTCTTGGGCTCCTCTCATTTTCTAGTGTGAATATTTGTATGCCAAATTATCAGTAGCTTCAATTAATCACAATTGTATTGCATTAATTACTTATGGATATCTACCATCAACAGTCTAATTCCACCTTACATGCTAATTGACTTGTACACTGGTGCCACGACCTGTCGACCGGTGGACGGGACAGAGGAATATTAGATATCGCCGGTCTGCGCGAAACTCTCTTCAATTTAACCACATAAGACAAACAGTAATACGAGACTGTTCCCCTGTCAGCTGCCATTACCTGCCGACAACAGCACGCTGGCCGACCCCGTGCCTGCAGCACCAGAGCTCCACAACCTGCCCCCGACCCCGTGCCTGCAGCACCAGAGCTCCACAACCTGCCCCAGACCTCGTGCCTGCAGCACCAGAGCTCCACAACCTGCCCCCGACCCCGTGCCTGCAGCACCAGAGCTCCACAACCTGCCCTAGACCCCGTGCCTGCAACACCAGAGCTCCACAACCTGCCCTAGACCCCGTGCCTGCAGCACCAGAGCTCCACAACCTGCCCCCGACCCAGTGCCTCCAACGCCAGAGCTCCACAACCTGCCCCCGACCCCGTGCCTGCAGCACCAGAGCTCCACAACCTGCCCCCGACCCCGTGCCTGCAGCACCAGAGCTCCACAACCTGCCCCCGACCCCGTGCCTGCAGCACCAGAGCTCCACAACCTGCCCCCGACCCCGTGCCTGCAGCACCAGAGCTCCACAATCTGCCCCCGACCCCGTGCCTGCAACACCAGAGCTCCACAACCTGCCCCCGACCCCGTGCCTGCAGCACCAGAGCTCCACAACCTGCCCCCGACCCCGTGCCTGCAGCGCCAGAGCTCCACAACCTGCCCCCGACCCCGTGCCTGCAGCGCCAGAGCTCCACAATCTGCCCCCGACCCCGTGCCTGCAATACCAGAGCTCCACAACCTGCCCCGACCCGGTGCCTGCAGCACCAGAGCTCCACAATCTGCCCCCGACCCCGTGCCTGCAGCACCAGAGCTCCACATCCTGCCCCGACCCCGTGCCTGCAGCACCAGAGCTCCACAATCTGCCCCCGACCCCGTGCCTGCAGCACCAGAGCTCCACATCCTGCCCCGACCCCGTGCCTGCAGCGCCAGAGCTCCACAATCTGCCCCCGACCCCGTGCCTGCAGCACCAGAGCTCCACATCCTGCGCCTGAGCCTCGCTGGCGCAGCGTCCCAACTAGCGCCTTATGCTGGTGAGAGCGGCCCCGACACGTGGTGAGAGCGGCCCCGACACGTCCCGCCCACCCCGCCCCGCCCCAAGAAAGAAGCTGATTTGACAGTGTCGCTTGGACGCACTGCTGGCAGTGTTTGCGGGATGCTGGGTGCGATATCAACGGCCAATAGTTCGACGTGTGTTGTTTTTCCATCGAGGACGGCGAAGTAGGCTTCGCGTGAGATTGATGGACATAAACCAGCCAGCCGGGTTATTGCATAGGCTGCATGCGTCTGCAAAACAGTGAGACACGACAAAAGTTCAGTGCATCGGTGTAATTTGATGCATCGGCTATGCATACCCAACTGACTCCATCTGACTCCACCTAACTCCACGCAACTCGACCTGACTCCATCTGGTTCGACCTGTCATTGCGTAACTCAAACTAATTGAACCTGACCACACGTGACTCTGTGCGACTCCACATTACTCCACATAGCTCCACCTAACCACACGTGACTCCGTCGCTCCACATGACTCCACGTGGCTCCACCTGACCACAAGTGATTCCACATGGCTTCACCTAACCACACTGTTATATCAACGGTTTTAGATTGGCACGAAAACCTTCTGTGAAGTTATGGTGCCAGTTCAAAACATAGTCGCTTTCAGAAGCACTTAAGTTAAGTACTTGTCTTAAGTACTTAAGTACTTACTTTTAAGTACTTCTCTTAAGTATTTTGAAACATTGTTTCAGCATGTTTGTACTCTGAACTCGTGCAATATTCTTGCAGCTATGTGTGCTACACAGAGTTGCAACATGACAATTGTTAAAGCTTGACCTTCTCAAGTGACTATCTATTAAGGCCCCCTACTTCAAGCATGTATATCTGAATACCATCTGCTTTTGGTCTTAACCCAGAGGATATATATATATATATATATATATATATATATATATATATATATATATATATATATATATATATATATATATAAATGCATATATATATACATATATATATATATATATATATATATATATATATATATATATATATATAGATATATAGATATATATAATATATATATATATAAATATATATTCATATATATATATATATATATATATATATATATATATATATATATATATATCAGTTCTTCCATTGCTTAAAATCCGGCTTTCTGGCAGAGGCTGTGCAGCCTGCGTACTCCTCCAATCATTCAGCAGACTGACATGCACAACTCCCCAACGCCATCTGCGCACTTCACGATATTTCGTTTGCGCAATCGATGTTATTTGTCACGTGAAGCCATCGAACTCGAGTACAAGCTTGTATTTGAAGTTCGAGAAGTGTCTAAATGCAGTACGATGCAAAATGGAACATGTTTTCCATTGCACGGCAGCAGATACAGTTGTGTTTTTGCATATATTGTGTCGTGGTTCTCGTTAAGTTTGATAGTCCAACTCGAAGCATGATCCGTGAAATGTTTTCGTATTGTACATGTGAGGGAAGCGGCTGCGTGGCTTACCGTGGTCACCATTGTCATGATTTCCTGACCTCATCATGTGGCCAGACGTTCCAGGATAAAGTAGAACCACTTCCGGAATTTATCCATGCTTAGCATTCGTTCCTTTCCTGTCCTTTTTCCTTCAGACGTTTATTTTTATACCAGTGTCTTTTCCACGGCCCCAATCGCATTCTCATTCTCGATAGCCCCGCTTCCATCCTCAAAATGTGGTCTTTATTCGCAAATTCCCAGTCGGTTATGGTGCTGATGTATTGTTGATGCAGCCACTGCCTGCGGTGCCGCCAGCGACGTCAAGGCGCTAACTCTCGACCGCGCCGCAGCTCTTCCAGATCGCTGTCTTCCTGTCGGTCGAGCTCGCCGCCGCACCAGCTGGTCACCTCGACCCGCCAGTCTGGTCCGGGTCAGGTGGCCGCGACGCACCTGCTCCAGTACAGTCCGCCGGTGGAGTCGCGCTCCTGACACAGGGCGTGCACCACTGCCGACCGGTGCTGCGGCCGAGAGGTGCAGATCTGACCACACCGGCACCCGCGGCGCCGCCGCCGGCACCACCGCCGGCACCACCGCCGGCACCACCGCCGGCACCACCGCCGGCACCACCGCCGGCACCCAACCGGCGGCTGTCGGCTCGAATCCCGCCAGATCCCTGTCTTTCCATGATGGCGGCGCCGCAGCCCGCTCTTACCCTTGACCTCTGACGTGTCGCAGAGTGTTCTACATGACGTGGATGTGCTTTACGTGGTGGTGGACGTTCAACTGCTATTTGCGGCCGGAGGTCGACTGTTTGTCGTTGCTGATATTGACTGTTGGACGTCATTTCCGAACATCTCTGAGTTTTTCTGAGCGCGTCTTAGCATTGCTGAGTCCTTCTGAGCGTACATGAGTGTTCCTGAGTGTCTCCGATCGTTTCTGAGTACTTAACTACCATCATCAGTACCGGGGTGTTGTTGACGTTTAGGATCTCACTGGCAACGAATGCCAGTGTTGCTGTTGAATGTGTTGTGGAAGTGTGGAGCTGACAGCACGTGTTGAACACCACCTCTGCTGGTCTCAGGCGCAGATCTAGTGTGGTCGTCTGCGGGACTGACGGCATCCCATTGTTGATATGTACCGGCCATATTTCGTCATTTACTGCTGGAGACAGATATGTGGGGTTAGCCATGCTATATGCCACATTCGAGCTACAACAGTATAATATATATAATATATGACACATGAGAAATGTGAAACTGGGATCACTTCACTGTGCTGTGTTGACTTGAACAGGGAGGAGAGGGTAGACATACAGATCGTCACATGACTTCAAATGTACCAGAGTACACGCATCACGAGCGCTCTGGAGGATAACAGACTGATTAGTACTTCGTAAGTGTGTCCATTGGTTTGCAAATTGCGCGTTGATTTACTTTCCAATTTGAGTAAGATCTATGTTTTTTCTTCTTTAATAAGCTTTGCATCCAGATGAAAGAATTATCAGATAAAATGTTTTGTCATTTGTCCCGGAACTTCTCAGAAAAAATGTTTGTTTTCTTCCATTACCCTTCCTTGACTACACTCTGTTTTGACAATCATCAACTTGTTAATAGTTCACTGGACAGGTTAGATACAAAATACAATGACACAAGATGATTCATGGGAAAAGTATGCCAACGTTTCGGCTCAATGCCTTCAACAGGGTGACAAGAAAGATGTGAATATATATATATATATATATATATATATATATATATATATATATATACATATATATATACCTATATATATATATGTATATATATATATATATATATATATATATATATATATATATATATATATATATATATATATATATATATATACATATATATATGTATATATATATATACATATATATATATATATATATATATATATATATATATATATATATATTATATATATATATATATATACATATATATATATATATCTATATATATATATACATATATATATATTTATATATATATATATATATATATATATATATATATATATATATATATATATCTATATATATATATATATATATATATACCTATATATATATATATATATATATATATATATATATATATATATATATATATATATATCAAACGGAATGTTTTAAATTTAGAAATTTACTCGTGGGTGGGTTTGAGTGGGCGTGTAGGTGGGTGGGTGGGTGTGTGGGTGTGGGTGGGAGTGAGTGTGTGTGTGGGTTTGGGTGTGGGTGTTGGTGGGTATGGGTGTGTGGGTGTGGGTGTGGGTGGGTGGGTGTGCGTGTGTGGGTGTGTGGGTGTGTGGGAGTTGGTGTGGGTGTGGGTGGGTGTGTGGGTGTGGGTGGGTGGGTGGGTGTGTGGGTGTGGGTGGGTGGGTGGGTGGGTGGGTGTGGGTGTGGGTGTTGGGTGTGTGGGTGTGGGTGGGTGGGTGTGGGCGGGTGTGTGGGTGTCAGTGGGTGTGGGTGGGTGGGTGGGTGGGTGTGGGTGTGTGGGTGTGGGTGTGGGTGGGTGTGTGGGTGTGGGTGTGGGTGGGAGTGTGGGTGTGTGCCTATCCCGCTCCTGTCACTTGTTCTTTTCCCATATATCCCTTAATTATGCATGCTACTACATAGGCTAGTTTTATAAATCCCGGAGTATTGATGCATTCTTCGGTAACTATGTGGGGCGCCTCCTCAGCTTATTCTCCATCCTAACTATTTCATGTTCCCAATTCCAATTTGGAAGTTGGCCTTCCCTATCGGCATAAATGACTATGGCATTGGATAGCTCATGGTCTCCGCTGTGTTTTCTCTACCGTTCTTTAATGGAGCGACCTGTCTCACCAAAACATACTCTTGCACACACCCCACGCGGGATCTTGTATATAGCCGAGTCGCTGTGACTGTTGGCTTTTGGAGTCTGCTTACTAAGCATGTCCCTTACCTGGTCGCCAGTAGACTACTCTCTACTCTTACTAGGACTCCCACATATCGTGAAATGTCTATACGGTATTGCTTATATGGGGACTGTAATTGACTGGATGTTTGTTTTGTTAGTCCGGACTCTGCGCCCCTCATCGTGTAGGCGTTAATCCAATACCATAGTCATGCATGCAGATAGGAAAGGCCACCTCCCAAATTGAAACGGGGCTCATGAAATAGTTACTTGTATTGGGGTAATCCACAATGAGCTTATGGCTATTACAACCTCGTATGAATATGATAAAACAACAGGGTAGAAAAGGACAATATCACAGAACAGTGAAACTGGTGGTCATACATGTCCTAATATTTTAAATGCACCTTGGCGAACAGCAATTCAGTCCGGCTACGACGGGCCGTCAGACAGGTGCCGCCGCAGGTGGCGAACGAAGATCGGCACGGGAAGCCGCAGCAGCTCAGGTAGGAGATGTGAGAAAGAAACAGGTGACAGGAGCCGGATAGGCATGCACACAATCGCACACACGCACACGCACACGCATGCACGCACAAACATACACATACACGCACACGCACACGCATGCACGCACAAACATACACATACACACACACACACACACACCTTATACACACAGGCACGCACACGCCTATGCACACACACAAACACACACATGCTCGTGATACCGTTATAGTGCGGCAAATGTTCGTTTTTACACCCTTGAGGGGCAACGGAGGTTGTTCACACGTTTACTCTAACGTTCGCTTGCGCACACGCCAGGTCTGTCTCAATGTCTCGGCTGTCGTCAACAGAAATGCTCCGGTACTGCTCTGGTGACACCGGCTCAGGGCGTGCTCTCGAGGCGTGCTCTCGAGTCAGGTCATGCCGCCGAACCTGGTGACGCGGGCGCTGGTCAGCCAGCGGCAGTCCTGGCACGGCATGCACGCCTCAGTTGCTGTCATGCGCTGTAGTTTGAAGTAGCCGAGCCTGTATCGAGGGAAAGTCTGTCCGTGGTCAGGTTTGGATCAAGGGTTTCCCACAGGCCAGTGACAACGCCTCCGAGGTGGCTTCCCAAATTGAAGTTCACTCGCTTTAAGGTGTTCAATCGCTGTTGCGGGATGCCACTTTATTGACCTATATAGCTCTTAATTCAGGCGTCATCAAGAGCTAACATTTTGTGTCTACCAATGTTTCACAGTGACATGTAGGTCCACCAAATCTTACCAAAATCTAAAGGGGTCAAATTCAAAAGTAAGCATTTTTTGACCGATTGGAAATGGGATTCCAGATGCATCAGGGTCTCCACTCCCACTGAACATGGGCGAATCGGGGACACATGTGTCACCTTGTGATGGAGGTTGAACGCAGAAGCTGATCGGACTAAACAAGTCCTAATATTACAATTTAAGCTGTATATTTTCGTTTAATTGGTCATTGGTCACTGCTTGTGAGCCTTGTGGAACTCTTCTCGTCTTGCACTAGTACCGTTTTTGCTCATCGTGCTGGAATTCGACAAATTATTGCTTGAACGTATGAATGTAGAATCAAGTACGAACAAGATCATTTATCCATCAGCACCAGTTGTGATTAGAAACTGTGGCATCCGTGGCGTGGGAAAGCAGTCACTAAAGCGGCATCAGCGTCACTTCAACACCAGTCTGTCAACCCAGCAAACAAGGTACATTGGATGTGCTATTTGTGCATACTAAATAGACCAATTATATTTTACTTTGGGAAGGACATAAGCACAACAGAACAAAGCATTGGCTTATCCCGTGGGCAGGCCGCCCTTTGAGCTTTACCACGATGTGTCGCTGGTGGCTCAGGATTGTTATTGAGGCGAGGATTGTTATTGAGGCGAGGATTGTTATTGAGGAGAGGATTCTAGGGCACCAATTTCCCCGCAGGTGCGTCACTGGAAAACACTTTCAGGGTGCCCTCCGACACACCCAGGGGCACCAATTTCTTTCAGATGGACGTATTTCGCCGACAATTTCTGTGGCGGGGTACACTTGAGCCTTTCGAATGGGCGGGGAGATTCGGCTGACGAATTGAAGGGGATGCTGTCCTTTTCAATGTTGTCATCTTCCGAGCGGGGGACGCCGCGCTCCAATCATGGCGCGCCCTTCTCCAATCAGGGAGGGGACCTTAGCGGCCACGAAGGACGCAGAGCTCTGCCACAGGGGCGGCGGCAGGGGGACAGGGGGACATGTCCCGCCAGCATCTCCGGAACTTAGCATTACGTCAATAAACGCTACATGGAATGAATCGACAAAAACCCTCTCTCACATACATATATTCAGAATCTCCTATATTTCGTCGGCCTCGTCTGTCTTCCGTCTCCGTCGAAAAGCGTTGCTGCTACTATTTTCGATTGGCTTCCAATTTTGGAGGTGGAATTGAAGCGTTTTTTTCCGGAGGCATAGCCCTGGAATTACCTACTTCTCAAAGTGTTGGTGGATGGAGCAGCATCCTGCTCAAAAGCTAGTCGCCTTCAAACGGTAATGACTCACGCACACGTCATTACACGCGCATCACTGATCTGACCAGAGATCCAAGTTGGCTAAATGGCCACGTGCGTGTGTGACAGGCGGTGCTGTTAGTGTGGGAGTGTAGGGAGACAGACACTCTAAGGCATACATGTATTTGTTTTAAAGAGTGGATTTTGTTTCGTCAATGGCCAGTGGTCGGTGCCAATGACCACTTAGAATGGCCGGTGCTATGAGCCGCACTCATGGACAATCCCAGTGGTGAGCATCAGTGACTAGCACCAATGTACAGTGTCAATGACAAGCACCAATGTCCAGTGTCAATGACCAGCACCAGTAGCCGGTGCCAATGACCATTTGGAATGGCCGGTGCCAATGAGCCGTACTCACGAACAGACCCAGTGGTGAGCATCAGTGACTAGCACCAATGTACAGTGTCAATGACCAGCACCAGTAGCCGGTGCCAATGACCATTTGGAATGACCGGTGCCAATGAGCCGTACTCACGAACATACCCAGTGGTGAGCATCAGTGACTAGCACCAATGTCCAGAGTCAATGACCAGCACCAGTGGCAGGTGCTAATGACCAGTATCAATAACCAGTGCCAATGACCGGCCCAGATCAGACTAGACAAATGCGTCAGGTGAAAGCTTTCTGATAAATGTGTGTGACAGCATTGCTGTTTTCACTTCTGCCGAATTGGCTGACGATTCAACACGTGTTGAATGGTGACTCGCCTGAACGACTAATCTAACGAATGGAAACCATTGCGTACAGCACAAGGACGAATAAAGTAATGGTTTGAAACAATGGTGTATTCGGCAGCTGTACTGCCCAGTGATGTGTTGTTCTTTCACACGGCGCGCACACACTCGACACTGTCTGGCCTCGACATTCGGCCATCCTGAGAGCTCGTCCGTCTCGTGTTGCCCCTGGGCAGGCCGCGTCAGAACGTGTCGAAGCAAAGCTCCCGCTGTTCGGCCCGGGAGCGGTCACAAAGGAATGATGATGACGCCATGAGATGAACACTGACTCGTTGCTCGCCCGTTCGCCTTTCTTTCTCCGACTGCGCCGCTCACACTCGGACACCGCGCGCCGGCCGGACCGTGAAGTAGCTATGGAGGCGTGCGGCGCTCTCTGGCCGGCCGTCCGACCCCGGTGACTCCGGTGACCCCGCCTGACCCCGGCGACCCAGCCTCGACCTCACACCGCCGCTCGGGTTCCGTGGGTCACGCTGGCGCCGGCCACCGCTGCGACGCAGTTGGAGGTGGCCGCTGCACAGTCGCCGTCACGACCAGAGTCGGGTCACGCACGTGTGACCCCGAACGTGACGAACGACACCTAGGCACGTGATGCCTCGTGACACTGCGCGGCGGCCGGACCCTGGCCGTGATAACGCGTGACCCCGCAGGTGACTGGACGGGAGCTGAGCGGGCCGGAGTCATGCGGTCAGAAAAACAAGTCGTGCGTACTCCAGTCAGGCTGAGAAAGCCCACTCGACGTCTTGCGATAGGGCTGGCAGGTCAAAATGACCTCGGACATATCAATAGACGGAATGGCCATGCAGACCATAATGAATGGAGAATAAATATGAAAACTTGACACTCGGATGCTGCTGATCCACGAGTTCTTTCGGCACAGCACCGGGGTCGCCTACTCGTATACATTACCATACAGCCTGGGAAAAGTTCAGCCCATCAAGAATGCAACATGTAGTACGAAATCCTACGGCCATGCCGCAATAGCAGTCCCGAAAACAGGCTTTGTGAGAAGCGCTAGGGAGCAGATCAAAGAGAACAGACCGCAGGAAGCTGCTGCCAGAACCGGCCGACATGGGATCAGTGACAGGGTCTCTCCACAGGGAAATCTGTCACGAGCAGTCAACTCAGCTACCTCGTGGACTTTGCCCCCCCCATGAATCCACCCTAACATCACCCCTACAGAACGGGCCGAGTGGGTCACAAAGGCGGTCTTCTTCGGCTGCCACGACGTCTTCTCTCATTGGCTTTCTCAGGGCGCATTCGTGGAGTCGATTCCTTCTGCAGGGCAGCGACTTCCTTCAGCTAACAGCCAGCGTGGTTCGCATGCCGGCCGTGGCTACTGGCTGGCCCGCGACGCCAGGTCCTCGATGTCGACGTGGCCCTGGAAGCCGCCCAGCACGATGTCGTCGCGTCGGTCCTGGGCGGGCCGCGGCGCGCCGCGGAAGGTGATGCTGGGACTGAGCGCGCGGCTGGGGAACGGGTCGGAGGAGGGCCGCACGGGCGGCAGCGGCTGCCCGTCGTCGCGGCGCTGGAAGCCGGCGTCGACGGCGGGCCGGGGCCGCGGCCGGAACACGGCCGGCGGCTGCCGCTCCCGCTGGATCACCGACGGCGCCTGCGGCTGTCTGAAGTCGTCGCCGAACCGGCCGCTCGGCCGGATGTCGGCGTGCTGGCGGCGGCGCGCCGGCAGCCGCTCCTCGTAGGGCGCCTGCGGTGCCGGCCGAGCGGGCGCCAGGTCGGCGCCCAGCGAGCTGTCCGGGTAGTAGCGGTCGGCGTACTGCGGCCGCCGCGAGTCGTTGTTGATCTGCTGGTATAGGTAGTCGTTGACGAAGTGGAACTCGGCCGACCGTTGGCAGATGTTGTCGGCGCTCTGCGGCATGCAGATCAGGTTGATCTGGTGGAAGATGTGGCCCTCCGGGCAGATCCAGGAGTGCTTGACGCCGTCGGCGCAGTAGTGGAACACCTCGCAGGACACCGAGACGTCCGCGAAGTAGCCGTTCGCCGACGGGTCGCAGCGGAACGACGACTCGAGCAGCAGAATTGACAGCCGGTCCGGCTCTTCCTCCTCCTCCTCCAGCAGGTAGTCCTCGCTCGGCAGTCGGGACGCGATGTCCTCCTCCGGCTGTGAAAGGCGAGCAATGGTGTCACTGCGACTGTGTGACGTGACGTATGTTTGTTGTGACGTGGCGTATGACGCATTCACGCCGATGCCAGCCTGTTCAACAACGGTCAGTTGCCAAACCATTTTCTGAGGAAAAAGGAACAGTGCCATACTGTGATATGCAACTAAGTAGGCACAAACCCAATCTTGTGTTTGCGCCTACTTGGGCACTGCGACTGCGGTTTGAACAATGGCATGGTCAAGACAATATTCCTCTATGCCATCATTACATTCACTTAATTTGTCGTCACCGGGGTTCCTTGTGTCAGACGCGCACCACCCGGTGTCCAGTCACACCCTAGACGAATGCAAGCACCAACACTGGTGACGATATTCTCATCGCAAGACTGCGGCTGACGAGTGCTAGCCCTCCTTCCGCTACACTGCCGAATGATAAGAAGACCGATGTAGCTTCAGGTGGCGTGGACATGGAACGAAGCCGGCACATTGTAGTCACATCACCAGGGAGTGAAGCATTACGTCACACCAGTGACGTGACCCGAGTCACGACAGATAACGATCAGGGGCACTCAGAGACATTACCTGGGTCACGCCAGAGACATGGTCTTGATCGCACATCACGGTGCGCATTCGTTGGAAGCCAACCCACGGTGGGATGTCTCAGGTCAATTGAGACGGTACCATTCTTTGTGTTTTCCTGCGCCGATAATAATTGAATACGTTCATCTAACATATTGTGATTATTCTTCCAGTGATAGGCAGGATATCAAATAAAGCATCAGACAGAATATAATAGAACAGGTAGTTAATTCCGATGGAATCGCGCACATGAATGAAGTGCTACTTAGGTATATTTGTACCTCACACATGCGGCGCTCTAGGAGCTGCAGTAATTTCTTGCTTAGCAATACAGACACGCTCGTCTATATATCAATGTACGTGAATGTACGGCTGTAATCAATGTAATCAATGTAATCAATGTACGGCTCTGGGAACTTCCGGTTTTAAATCCGTTGTCTCAGGGTACATCCGATGCAATGGAATATTTAACATATATGACATGAGGGCAACATCAGAGATTATACATCACAGTATTGTCTCGTCGAACATCATTCATGATGTCTAACTCACATCAATCATCGTGCAGCCCATCCGGAACACTTCGGATATCCCCGATCACATCAGAATCCATCAAACCCCGATCACATCAGAAAAGCAGCATATGCTTACCAAGCAATAAGTCAATGCATACTGGGAGGGAATCGGCCACGACTAGTGTGATGTTTGTCCCAAGCACAATGGTTATGTTGTACGAGACATCTCAGCCATGGGGATGTCGTTTACGTGGGCCCGAACGAGACGACTATCGTACCGCACACCTTTCAGCAGGCGCCGATCCGATCCGATCCATAAGGGAGGGACAAACCAGGGATACCAACACACCTTGTTTATTGATCGGACTTCCAGGTCCCCGCAGAGTTAAATGACTGAGACGGGAGGGGCACGCTACACGGATACCAACACACATTGTTTATTGATCGGACTTCCATGTCTTCACAGTGCTAAATGATTCAGAGTGCTCAAAATGTCGTTCCCCATGCTGAAGCCGCGTCCGAATAAATTTGTGGCTTTGCAAGGGATAACTTGAACAACACTTTCATTGCTCTGACATTCTCCTGTGGGGTCTGCAACTGTACGAGGAGTGCAAAAACAGTTAGCAATCTGTTTTGGGGTGGATTTTTCTCTCGGCATGCCTCTGTTGCCAGGCAGCAGGACCAGAAATCGGTGGTGTGGGGGCAGGATGGGCACACGAGGCGCTTTCAACTCGTCATTTGCCATGCGACTGCAATGAATAATGCTAAAATTCTCCAATTTTGGGAGGACGGTTACCCTCCCGCACCCTTCCTCTGGCAAGGCCCCTGTCAGATAGCTGAACACTCGGAGCATGCAGTGTACGTGGAGACCTGCTGCTCTTTGAAGGCAGATTGCATGCGCTGCAGCACCCTGCCAGGTCGCTTTTAGCCGCCGACTGTTTGCTTTAGTCTTGCCCTTAAGTCAAAGTTATAGCAAATATGTTCAAAGCCTATTTTTCTGTGATGATGCGTCAGAATCAGAACTTTTATTTCAGACCCGTTTGGAACATTTCTGACCGCCACTGTATCTTACGCGTGCATCAAAATTTCTGGAAGTAAATGCTTACCCACATATTCTGACATGGTGTGCTGTGACGTTATGGGGTACGTGACAGATCAGGGAGTGTTTCGAGAGAAGAACCAGGTATATACATTGCCACTTGGATCTTCCGGGTCCACCACGTAGAAACAGAGATCCGAGAGGGTCATCAGTAGCCCCCTGCAGGCGGTGGTGGATGGGGAAAACTACGTCATGTAGCGCCCGGTTGACAAACGTATCACGTAATCACAATTGTTGAATAGGCTTTTGTCAGTTCCTTTTTATGATGAGAATACCACGCCGCAATAATCTATCAGTCTATCTATCTATCTATCTATCCGGCACGTGTCCGCCGCTCGGCCGCTGCCGTGCCCTTCACGTCGGGCACCAGCCACACTCGGTGTCCGGACCGGCCGAGCGCGACGCCTTGACTTCGACTCCCGATGAAAGCGGCATTTCCAGGTCAGCGTCAGCGACGCCCGGCCGCCGCCGCTGTCGCCGCTGGACCGAGACTGGCCGGAACCGGCGGCGTTTCTCTTCTGGCGCCGACAAGGCAGCCGACGGGAAGGCGACAAGGGCTTGGCCTAAGCCAGTAGAGACTCATAACACAGCCACAACCACCACAGCCAGGCTACGGTGGTTAGCAGCTGAGCGGCTGTTGGGCTTCCTCAAGGGCTATGTTTTTGCGATGATACGATGCGTTAGCGATTTTTAATGATATGTCCAATAACGATTTGCAGCCTCGGTACAACGTCCAACCTTCTAGTTATCGAATCAATTGTCTCCCTGCGTGGTACGAACAAAAACAGAACAAAATCTCCAGGCCTAATGTAGCATTCCATCTTAGATCGACACTTTGAATCATCCCATCCAGTGATAATATTAAAGGAGCATTATAGAACATGGACTGCGAAGTCATGTGACACTTAATCAGATACCTAGCAGTGACCCAAGCGGCAGCGTTATAGCGGAATGATAGGCTGGACAAATCAAGATAAGGAGGACTGATGTCGTGCCAGTCCAAGTACAAATGTAGGCGTACTTTGCGAGCCCATCTGGCCCACGGCCATCAAATTGCCCACGGACGGCGGGCTGGTGCACCAAGGCCAATAGCTAACTAGGCCGTCAGGCCGTCAACCCGGGGACGCATCCAGGAGCCTGTCTCAGGTGGGGGGGGCAATGTAAAAAGTACCCCTATTTCGCAAAGCTCATCAGATTTGAACAGCTAACACTCGTCGGGTCTCTTTTGAACAGCTAACACTCGTCGGGTCTCTAACACTCGTCGGGTCTCTAACACTCGTCGGGTCTCTAACACTCGTCGGGTCTCTAACACTCGTCGGGTCTCTAACACTCGTCGGGTCTCTAACACTCGTCGGGTCTCTTTTGAACAGCTAACACTCGTCGGGTCTCTTTTGAACAGCTAACACTCGTCGGGTCTCTTTTGAACAGCTAACACTCGTCGGGTCTCATTTGAACAGCTAACACTCGTCGGGTCTCATTTGAACAGCTGACACTCGTCGGGTCTCTAACACTCGTCGGGTCTCTTTTGAACAGCTAACACTCGTCGGGTCTCATTTGAACAGCTAACACCCGTCGGGTCTCATTTGAACAGCTAACACCCGTCGGGTCTCTTTTGAACAGCTAACACCCGTCGGGTCTCTTTTGAACAGCTAACACTCGTCGGGTCTCTTTTGAACAGCTAACACCCGTCGGGTCTCTTTTGAACAGCTAACACTCGTCGGGTCTCTTTTGAACAGCTAACACTCGTCGGGTCTCTTTTCGACAACAATTATCTCGTGCAATGTTCTTAGATTTCGAGAAGACGCCATTTTAGTGCAGACATGTCGACACAAAATCTTCCTCTTGGGGAGGGGCGGCCCCTTTTCCGGCTTTCTGGATCCGTCCCTGGATCCGTGCCTGGCGCCAACGTGACACTTGCGTCAACTGGAGCGAGGCCTCAGACAATAGGCATGCGAACCTCCTCATTGCCGTCATCCGGTGCTCCCTGGACTAAGTGTGTGCAAGCGTAGTGATCCTGATGGGCTTCTGGGAGCCCCTGCGGAGCGGGCAGTTCTCGCTCTTCAGCTCTCCTCTCTCTAAGGTAGGTTTCTCAGTGTGTGATTCTGCTCAGTGTGTGACGCTTGATTCGAGATTCGTCGGCGAGTGGTGGACGGAATGTGGCGCAGTCAGCTGACTGCGCACCAACACCGGAGAGAGTTGTTTATGCGGGTGGCCGACATGCCTAAGCTGCAGCTTCGCACTTAGTTGCCTGAATTTGCACAGTGGACGGCGCACCCACAGTCGCAGGTCAGGGGGTGGTAGACTTACACGGACGCTTCCTGTTGGCAGTGGCATGTTCAGGTGAAGGGAGAAGGTGACTCGCTGAGGGTACGCATTGTACTCTCAGTTTGCATCTGTCTTCTGGGCACGATTGGGTGTCGGTTACAAAAAAGCAGTTGGCAATGCTGAAACCGCCAAATTTGATGCGACATGCATTTAGCCTGGATTGAATAAAAAGGCGATGTAAATTTTTTTTTAACCATGTGTTGTATTTTTAGGTGTAGGGCACGCTTGACAATTTCAATTGGCGGCAATTGAAGAAATAATGGCCGAAATTGAAAAAAAGAAACAAAAATGGCGGCAATTTATGAATAAATTGCTGTTCTTCCCAAAAATGATTAGTGTACTACCACAATTTGGAGTGTTGGACTGCAACCTTCGGTTATTACAAGCTTAAAATTGCGTTATTATTAGTCCAGATGACGTCTTTTTGGTGCTGCTCAAGCAACTATTAATAGTGATCAATGATTATTTGTCATGCTAGAGTACGACCGAAGGTATTCAAAGGATACCCGTGAGGAAAAACAGTACAAAATGCAAAGAGTCATCATGACTCTAATCATAGTCCCTTGTTATTTTGACTCTAAGCATAGTTCCTTGTCATTATGACTCTAATCACACACAGTCACAATCCCTAGTTATTATTCAGTGCAAATGTTTTAAAATAGGTGGACGCCACTTTTGCCGTTCCATAAAAAAGGTGTGCCTTGAAGCAAAAGCAATGTCCTATACACACTCCCACTCCAGCGATAGTTGCCATTAGCTTTCCTCGGGTATCTCGTGCTTGGGGATCAACGAAGAAGGGGACGCGATGTTATATATCTTCCCACAAGCTTTCCGGAAATAACATTGGGATTCGTACCAGACAGAGTCTGTAATTGCAAGCTTAGTGCTATTGTGAGACCTTATGACCTTGTCATTAGATGGTTAGCAAAAACATAACATTCACGTGATATTATGTAGAACTAACAATTTGGTTTTCTCCACTCAGGCAATATATATATCAGCACATCAACGGAAATATCGTAGGGCAAGATAGTGACAGTTTTTGGCAGATCTGAGGTCTGCCCCATTCACTGATCAGCATGTGAAAACCATTGCAAGTAATTGGAAGTGATACGAGTAGCGATCAACATACGGCCATACCATAGCTACTGGCTCAGTGAAATCCAGACGTTTATAGCCATATCCTACTATGAAACGTGCGGGCATGAGTGAAGTTTCGTATCTCTTTAGGGCCCTCGAACTTCCTATTCTCGCTTGAATCCTTCCCGAAATTATTTTGAATTTAGCATGTTGCTGCATGGACCGAACTTCCACGCTTTTTTAGAGGCAACCAACCTTAGCATCATTCTCCACGCGCACATCCTTTGGAAGTTTCGTCAGCGATCTGTGATGGGTGGAATCTAGCTGGAATCTAGCTGGAATCTAGGTGCGGTCATGCGACCTGTGGCTGACTACAAGGACCGGGCAGCATTGGGTTTGAAATGGTACCGGGTCGGGGATGTTGAAAACGCTGGTGGGCTTCTGGCAGGTGAGCCTTCGACCGGCGACGGCGGTCGTGATGCTTAATCAGCGAAGATGTGGAAAGAAGGGAAAATTAGCATAGCACAATGGGTACTTGGTACCGAAACTGAACGGCTGTACTGGGGACTAGGTCAGAGTGGCGCGACCTCCACCTCGACAGTGCCCGACTGCCGTGATTACCACACGCACGCAATGGGCTTGTGCAAGCGGCAGCGGCCTCTGTGCAACACCGGGTCAGGCGTCTCACGCCGGGCGCCGCCCGCCCCTTCCCACAGCCTTCAAGCGGTCCGGTCCCGCAGTATCGTGTTTACCGGCCTCCGCGTCCGGCGACGGCCGCGCCCCTGGCGGCAGCCGGCGCAAACAGTCCAGCGTAAACAGCTCCGCAGGCCGACGGACGGGGAAACGGGGAAGAAACCAGACCAAGGGAGCAATAAACGCCGGTGGTGCCGGCCTCAGCGCACGCAGGAGAAAGCGGGCCGGGAGCAGGCGGCTAGCGATACCCGGCACGTCTGGGGCTGAGCGACATATCTCGGCGGTACCCGGCACACCTGGGGCTGAGCGGCACATGTCGGCGGTACCCGGCACGTCTGGGGTTGAGCGGAACATCTTGGCGATACCCGGCACGTCTGGGGCTAAGCGACATATATCGGCGGTACCCGGCACGTCTGGGGCTGAGCGGCACATCTCGGCCGTATCCGGCACGTCTGGGGCTGAACGGCACACCTCGGCCGTACCCGGCACGTCTGGGGCTGAGCGACATTATCGGCGGTACCCGGCACATCTGGGGCTGAGCGGCACATCTCGGCGGTACTCGGCACGTCTGGGGCTCAGTGGATATCTTGGCCGTACCCGGCACCCCATATCCGTAGCTAACTGACGTCGGCCGTCGGCGATCAGCTGGCTAAGTCGGTGTGTAGGTCACGTGACTGGAGCGACGCCGGTCGCGCGCCATTCAATGGAGCGAGCGAGTCCATGCAGAGAGATAATCGCAGCAATGACAGCATCAATGGCTTCAGAATCGCACAACGGAAACAAGGCCGACCACCCGACGCCTGCCGACGTCACCAAATCAGCGACTGGCGTGCTAATCTAGCCTGTTGCTGGTCTGATGCTGATCTGATGCTGATCTGATGCCGATCTGATGCTGATCTGATGCTGATCTGATGCAGATCTGATGCAGATCGGATACTGATCTGATGCAGATCGGATGCTGATCTGATGCCGATCTGATGCTGATCTGATGCCGATCTGATGCTGATCTGATGCTGATCTGATGCCGATCTGATGCAGATCGGATACTGATCTGATGCAGATCGGATGCTGATCTGATGCCGATCTGATGCTGATCTGATGCCGATCTGATGCTGATCTGATGCTGATCTGATGCTGATCTGATGCCGATCTGATGCCGATCTGATGCCGATCTGATGCTGATCTGTGCTGATCCGATGCTGATCTGTGCTGATCCGATGCTGATCTGGTGCCGATCTGATGCCGATCTGATGCCGATCTGATGCCGATCTGATGCTGATCTGTGCTGATCCGATGTTGATCTGGTGCCGATTTGATGCTCATCTGATGCTGATCTGATGCCGATCTGATATCTGATGTGACTTGGCCCGAGCTGTACTAGCAAAGGTCGCGTTGTAATGCAATCACATATTCTGATCACACGATGGTGTCGGGCTCCAAATCTCTTATCCAAAATTGCACTTTCTGCGCAATTTCTCAATTGCCAAGCCGTCTCAACTGACGGCAATTATATGATGACCGGCGGCAATTATACCAGATCTGGACTATTACCATCAGATGTTAGGGTCCATCCTCCTCACAACGAGACAGTGACCTGGAGGATTCCTGGGCGAATGATCCGGACCGGCTTTACTCCGGCTGTTACACTTCTTGTTCTTGTTCAGCTGAGCTGGAAGTGGCACATGGTCGAGACGAAGTAGCACGTGGTCGAAACGAGGTGGCACGTGGTCGAGACGAGGTGGCAGGTGGTCAAGATGAAGTGGCACGTGGTCAAGACGAAGTGACACGTGGTCGAGACGAAGTGGCACGTGGTTCAGACAAAGTGGCACGTGGTCGAGACGAAGTGGCACGTGGTCAAGACGATGTGACACGTGGTCGAGACGAAGTGACACGTGGTCGAGACGAAGTGACACGTGGTCGAGACGAAGTGACACGTGGTCGAGACGAAGTGGCACGTGGATGAGACGCCGGCAGGCACGTGGCCGACGGCCGCTCTGCTACCTCTTCAGGTCATGACTCATCGGCGGGTCGCTGGCTGGTAAGTCGCACGGCCTCTGCCCCTGACCGGGCGTGCACTTAGCACGGATGGAGAATCGCCGCCATTCCCTGCACGGATCCGTGCACTTAGCACGGATGGAGAATCGCCGCCATTCCCTGGTTTGTCGTGGCGGCGTAATTACATTGACAACAATTGTGTCCGGCAGAAAACCTGAACACGGTGCGATGTTACCCAAGCGGGCTAATGGTGATGAATGCGGTCAAATGGAGACCTTTGACGTCCCACAAATGCTGTTGTGCGCATGCCGTGAAGTCGAGGTTGCTTCAGCTGCAGAAATGTTCACATAAAGCGTAGCATGATGGATGTGGAGGGGTGGCATATGTCCAAGACGATCTTGTGGGTTCCCATAATCTGATGGTGCACAACTCTACAAGCTCGGCTCTTGTGAAATGATCTTCGTCATGGAGCCACGGACCCGAGGATCACTTCTACACACGGTGACAATCTAAGCTGAGACAATCTAAATCTAAGCCTTCACTTTCCTGATCTCATTGCCACATGGGAACTAATGGTAATGGGAACTAATGGGTTGAAGAGTGACAAGGGTGTACCGTTGCCAGTCGCGCCTTACACCGAATGGCAAACAGTGCTTCTAGTACGTTGAAATTACAACTGGGGTATGATTGCAAATATTGAGCCTTTGTTAGCGAATTCATGGATTTAATTACGCAGGTGAATTATGCAATCGTTTGTCAGTGTGATGGTGACTCAGATTACCGCAAATCCTTAAGGTGCGTGACGATGAAGTTTTCCAGATTGAAAGAAAATATCGCTTTTTATTGATAAATGGGTCTATTCTATCCAATTTGACATTAAAATGCACATTTGTTAGCCAGAATCGATGTAAAAAATTATTGTGGGTTATCACATGTTGACGGCCTCGTTTGATCTGACATGCACGTTATGTAAGTTACGAATACTTTCTAAGGAACTCGAAGTACATGGACGGCCAAGCGACTGCGCGATTTTCGTACCAGCTGGAGCACACCGCTTGTGATGAAAACGATCATGTTGAAAACAGTCTTGACGCGTCACAAAATTTACCCTCGAAAGTGGCCGATAAAACTTTTCCACTAGACAATTTAAGGGATCACCAGAAAAACACAAGAGTCATTTCAATAATTATTCAATGACAAAATCAATCATAGTTTCCATGGCGATGAATGCCTACACTGAATGCTGATGAAGTTCCTTTTGTACCACTACGTCGAAAATATGGCTTTTGTAACGTTGGAAAATAGAAGTAATGCGAACACCCACCGTCCTTGTTGTCATATTAAGCCCTGGTTCGGCGGTGACCATGGGTGTCACTTTATAAAGTTGGTTGGGGGAGGCGGTAAATAACTTTCTCGATGGCCAAATATGCACGGTAAACCATTTGTATCTAGTGTACGTCCATCGGCCGAATAGTTCAGCTTCAGCTTGATTTGGAGGGAGGGGGGGGGTCAAATAAATTATTGAGAAGTCAGTGATCCCCGTTAGTACATACGACATGAAACTCCTGGCGGTGACCTTTTGTATCATGCGGGTTACATGAGCTCAAGTGCGGAGTGATTACCTTTCGGGCTGTAATTGCGCTTGTATCATTCAGAGGCACCACGAAAACATCCACTGGCCGGAGATAAGATAATTGAGTGGCTAATTGGAAGGTGTGGAACAAAAGCGTTGTGTTCATCTCAAGCGCAAAGTGCAGCTCTGGGTAAATGGGCACTCTGCCGAGGGGTGGAAACAAAAATCAAAACTTGGCAAGTCATTTGTATCTATCTACCCGATTTGATTAATCTATGTTAATATTTATTTTATGCTTTTGGCATGATGTTCGCGACACATTTTTGTCATATTCCTAGCTAGCCTACCCAACGACGAAAACGTTTACTTTATTAATTATTTCGGTAAATAGCTTGAAGTTGACGATTCTTTAACATGCCTTCCATAACACGTCCCTCAGCTGAGCTTCCTTCGACAACCTAGTCTGAAAAAGAGACCATATCACGACGTAGAAAATACTTGGTCTAGGTCTGATCAAACCCAGTGACGCACTATGCAGTGACTTGGTGCAGTGACCGTACAGTGACCTGGTGCAGCAAGTGCACAGTGACCTAGTACAGTGACCCAACAGAAGTATTCTGTTCAAACTAATGAAGTGAATAATGTATCGGCACAGGCATGCACGTGGAAATGGTACTGGCGCAGAAGCAGTAGCATTGTCTACCAGTGCTACCCGTCAGCGTACTCTGTGTTCGTTCACCCTTTGGTGCTGTAGTCCCCTCATTGTCTACCAGTGCTACCCGTCAGCGTCACTCACACTCAGTGTCTCGTTAGCACCCGTCAGTTGGCTGCTGTTGTCCCCTCATTGTCTACCAGTGCTACCCGTCAGCGTCACTCACACTCAGTGTCTCGTTAGCACCCGTCAGTTGGCTGCTGTTGTCCCCTCATTGTCTACCAGTGCTACCCGTCAGCGTCACTCACACTCAGTGTCTCGTTAGCACCCGTCAGTTGGCTGCTGTTCAGACGGCAAGGTGTAATGTGCCCTCCTGTCTTTGGCTACCCGGCGATGCATGGTTCGCTTTGTGCGAGTGATCGGCCTGATGACATGCTGGCGAATTGTCGACGGTCTGTCACCCGGGAAATGAACGAATTTTGTACCACTTTATAGTACAGAAGTGGTGTAAAAGTTTGGTAAGAGCATTAACGGATTTGAATGAGTTACTTCTCACCTCCCGAAGAGGCGGGCTAACTTAACCTGGACCTCAATTCACGTTTGGACTGAAGCGAAAACCTGGAATCATTGAAAGGTATTGAAATTTCGAATTCAACTGATATTGGTATTGAAGTATTGAACACAGATATGACCGTGTTGGGGTAGAAGTCGTGCTTCAGACTTCGACTCAGAGTCGTGCCAAGAAATGGCAACCAATAAGGACACGGACGCTCTCGGGTCTTTTTTACGCCCAACTCACTCGGGATCAAGATCCCCACTCCTGTCCACAAGTGAACTCTGACACCTCGACTCTGAGCTTCTCCGAACGCCACTTGACGTCGCCGGTGCCCGGACTGACCGCGTAGTCGGCGTACTCGATCGTTTGCGGTCTGTAGCGGCTGGCGGTGCGGCTGACGGCCCTGTCGGGCGCCGTCGGCCGCGGCCCGGCCGGCCGCCGGCTCGGCTGCAAGTCGAGCTGCTGCTGCGGCGGCGACGGCTGGAACGGCCGGCGGGCTGGCGCCGGGTCCGCCTGCAGGTACGGCACCAGCGTCTGGCCGTCGGCCTGCAGCGCGTCCGGCGCCGGCCGCCGGTCGGGCCGCAGTCGGCGCCGGCGCGGCGCCGCCGGCCGCGCCGGGGCGTAGCTGACCTGGGCGGCCGCGCACGCCGCGCACGCCGCCAGCGTCAGCAGAATCGGCCGCATCTGCAACACACACACATCATCACTGAGGAGATGTCCCGAGAGGTTGTAGCGCTTGTGCGTACCAAAGGCGCGTCTAGGGTGAGTGAGAAATTGGGCAAAAGGTTCACTACCAAAGTTTATACACTGTGATATAGAGGAACTACATATCACACGCATGATTATGGGAGACCCGAGAAAGCTTTAGAGAATTTCCAAAGCAAGCTTTGGTCAAGAACGGCCCCAGGCGATTATTTTGGAAGAGAACGAAGGAAGGCGAAGAGTATTCCTTCTGATTCATTTAATTGATTCGAAATATCACCCGGAGAGCGCTGTGCACTTGTTGAGTTGTTGTGCAGAGTTTAGCACTTGCATTCTCGCCGGTGGCGGTTACAGAGTGGGTGAGCTAGGACCGGGTCTGGTTTAGCAAGTACATACACATAGTTAATGAAGTTAATGTTTTTACTCCCATGAGCATCGGGAGAATATTCTGGAGACGTTCTGGAAGTTCGAAAACAATTTCGTCAGAGAAGGCTTCAGGCGAGTAGTTCGGGAGACATGCTTGTACCGAAGTGTGTCCGCACTTTTATAAGTATGCTACGTACTTTTCATCAGGTATTTAGTTTCGTTGCCAATAATTGCTAGGCAGGAAAGCCCAAATAACAAACGAACAACAACAGCAATAATTGATATAATGCGGTTGCGTGAGTTCTTCCTTGTTGGAACTTAATTTCCTTATCGAGAGCGGTTCCAGGCACTGGCTAAAAGTAGTGAGGACTATTTTCCACACATGGCATCCAAGCGTATAAACTGAGACACATGAGGATTTAACTGGAAGTTTGAAAACCTTTGAAATGCACTTAATGTATGTCTTGTCAATGGTAGAACCAGAGGAAGGTTTCTTAGTAGACGTTTTCCTCGGTTCTTCATTTGTAGAACTTCGATAGCTGCGTCCGAAGCTATGTCGAACTGTGTGGGTAATCCCCCGTTTTGTGTCTCTGACTCCACCTATCATGCAATTATATGAAGGAAGTGCTCTTCCCGCAGTGTTCTAAGTGATGCGTGGAAGTATTGGTCATGGGACGTGCGATAAGATGGAAATTTAGCACGGCTATGCGCTCAAATTTCCTCCATTTTTCGATCAGGCGATTCCACCATTGCGAAAGTATGCTATTGGAAAGTCACTTGCCTCTGAGGTTATTATTTGTGTTCATGACACCATTGCGTTAAAAAACTGGAGGCATCATAAGTAAAGAAAACACACCATAAGTAATTCTCATACGGCCTAAACTCGCCTATGACTTTGCAAACCAACTTATTATCATTTCAGCAGAAAGATCGTTTGCTTTGTGTCCATGAGTCCTCCCAGGTTTCAGTTGAAGTACCTGAGCTGGGAGATCATATCCGGCTCTGGCGTGCTAACCGATAACGTTCGCCACCAGTATAGGGACATAAATGGCATTGACAAGGGTTCGCCACCAGTATAGGGACATAAATGGCATTGACAAGGGTTCGCCACCAGTATAGGGACATCAATGGCATTGACAAGGATAGGTGTTTTCAAGTTAGCGCACTGTGCTCTTGCTAACTCGATCACGTTCATGCCGAGGTGAAATGTTCCGTTATCTCGCTGCAGGTGAGTAAAAAGGAAACTCAGCGTTCCGGGGAAAGTTTTCCTCTCAGGATAAACACGATCTCGTAGGATCTCATCTGTTCTGCGGATCAGGTGACACCACCACCGTGCACCGCTCCGAGTCACTGTGTCACTGCGCTCTGAGTCACTGATTGCACTCAGCCAGCGTGAGGAGGCGCTTACCATGGCACCAGTTCGTTCGTACACATCACAAACCAAATGCACTCTCAAGTCACGCCGTCAATACTGGCCACTGGACGTCTACTTATAGCTGCAAGTATGATATTCATTCGGTACCTAGTGTGAGAGGTCACACGAGGTCACATCAAATCAACTGATCTCAGAGTCACTCTGAGTACTATGGACAGTCGCATCGAGCAACACAAGTCCACAGGTAGTTACTTCTAAGGGGAGAGGGAAAGACACAGTGAGGAAGGGAGGTAGGGAGGTGGAGAAAATAGCCACAAGCAATACAAACATGAACACAAAACCTAATGAATGCATTTTTATTCAAATACCGGTTCAAGTCGTAATTAAGGTGACCCTTTACAAAAACAAACATCTTGTTTATTCGAGCTAGTATGGCAATGGGAAAAAGATTACTACGTGGGGTGTTTTCTCTTTTACAAAATCAACTTCATCGTGTATTCAGTGCCAGGAACTGGACTGACAGCGCCACGATCCTTTTCATCCTCACGAATTAACACTGGCCTGCCGACGAAGGTGGAGGGGTCATGTCGTCCCCTCCCGAAAGGCTGTCCCGACGGCCACCGGTGGTCTCACCTCTGGTCTGGTGTGGTCTGTGGGAGCGGCGGGCCACACGGGGGAGGATCCACGTGATTACTCAGGGGCGCCAGAGATGAAAGGGCCATGTGAGATTAAAGACTCCCCTGACACATCGGAGAAGCCGTGAGACAAATGAGACAAAGGGCCATGTGAGATTAAAGACTCCCCTGACACATCGGAGAAGCCGTGAGACAAATGAGACAAAGGGCCATGTGAGATTAAAGACTCCCAAAAAAAAACCGTGAGACAAATGAGACAAAGGGCCATGTGAGATTAAAGACACATCACATGGGAGAAGCCGTGAGACAAATGCAGAGACCAATAGCATGAGATGAGACAGGCTTCAATAATATCAGTTCAGAAGCCGTGAGACAAATGAGACAAAGGGCCATGTGAGATTAAAGACCCGTACTCGAACGTAACAGGTCAGACCGCATCGAGACAAATGAGACAAAGGGCCAGGTGAGATTAAAGACTCCCTTGCGCATCGGAGAAGCCGTGAGACAAATGAGACAAAGGGCCATGTGTGATTAAAGACTCCTGACACATCGGAGAAGCCGTGAGACAAATGAGACAAAGGGCCATGTGGGATTAAAGACTCCCAGACATCGGAGAGGCGTGAGACAAATGAGACAAAGGGCCATGTGAGATTAAAGACTCCCCTGACACATCGGAGAAGCCGTGAGACAAATGCAGAGACCAATAGCATCAGATGAGACAGGCTTCAATAATATCAGTTCAGACCGTACCGAACGTAACAGGTCAGACCGCATCGAACCTAACAGGTCAGACCGCATCGAAAGTAACAGTTCAGACCGTACCGAACGGGACAGGTCAGACCGCATCGAATGTAATAGATCAGACTGCACCGAGCATGACAGATCAGACCGTACCGAACGTGACAGGTCAGACTGTGCCGAAAGTGACGAACCAGACCGTACCGAACGGGACAGGTCAGACCATACCGAATGTAGCAGGTCAAACTGCACCGAGCTTGGCAGATCAGACCGTACCGAACATGATAGGTCAGACCGAACCAAACGTGACAGATCAGACCGAGCCAAACGTGACAGATCAGACCGAACCAAACGTGACACGGTGGGATCGGCTTAGTCCGTAAACAGCACGTGATCGAATCCAATAAGATGCGATTAGGTACGGTGGCAATGTTGACTTTATTGCTTGTTTTGTACGTTATAATTTGAGAAAAAGTGGGCCGTCAGGATGGCTTAATTATTGCGCAGATTGGTTAATTAACTCCATCAAATGCCACTATTGAAGTAAAGGTGACATATTTCGTTCTTCGCTTTTCTGACCATGTTCCGTGTCCATATAGAGAAGCAATGTGGTAGCTAGGGCTTTTCGCACCAATTACTTTTTGTTTTCCTTGCACATTCCTTGTGCGAAGAAAACATCCCGGAAACATCGAGTGCCGACCCGACTGTGATCTTTCCGACGCCTGGTGGTACGCCTCCAGAGACTTTCAGCCAGTATGGGAGCGTTACGGCTTGGGGTTCCGATACAATGGAGAGTGAGTCTGAAGCCGGAACCGTTTCAGGTCAGCGGACCGTGTGGTGTGGTGGAGTGGTAGTCCATCGTCAAACGACATACCACGGCCCGCCGACTTCAAACATTTCCAGGAACAAACTCACTCTCAATTGACTCTCTACTGACCCCAAAAGGAGACTCACATCGCAACGTTCCTATGGGGGCTAAATGCTGCATATTGATGACAAAATAACTGAGTTGAAGCCCAATACCTTGTTGGGGCGGGTTCTATCGCTGTTTAAGCATTGCCAAAAGGAGCCTTTGCCAAGGGAAGAGATCACCGAAGAACTCCCCCCCCCATCCCCAAAATGCAATCCCGATGGCACGCCTTTTGACGTTTTCGGTTGTCCTGATCCCAAGTAACCGGTCCACTTCCTTAACATCCTTGAATAAGAGTTTCAATTTTCTGTCTGTCTAAACATTCTTGGCGTTTTCCTAATGCTAAATCCGGTTCTAAAGCGGGACTTTGATTCCGAAGTATTATTATATCCAGATTGCAGCATGTCCTGGCACCAGTGTATTGCATGAGCATTGGATTTTGACGCTAGAGCACATCCAATGGCATTCAAGACAAATAATTGAACGCAAAATGCTGTAGGTATTGACAAAGCAGTATTCGAGCCTTCCACATCCAATGAAGTGAATCAATTCTTATATTGCTAGCCGCCCGGTAACTTTGTAAAGCTACCTTACTAAGGAGCGTATACAAACGAACCCTTATTCTGTGCTTTCGAATGAATACTTACCGAAATGTTTCTATGTGGAAGGCAAAGGATGAAGGCATGTTGTTTCCTCTCATGAGCATGTCTTAAATAGTTATTTCATGGCACAGGTCACCAGGTTGGCTATAATCCAAATTTTGAGTGCATGCTCGAGTGTGTAGCATGATTTGAGAGGACCTATGAATACGCCCTGGTGGAAGCCATGTATATTGGCACAATCCTGAGTTGCTGGCACAAACCTTTTTAACTGACAAAGCGCATCGTGCAAAACCCGAGTAGTGCATGCCATCCAGCACTCATGACGATCCTACTCACTCAGCCTGTAGCTCTCCAGACGGTTCTGCTTACTCAGCTTAAAGCTCTCCGGACGGTCTAGTTTACTCAGCTTAGAGCAGTCCAGGCAGTTCCGCTTACTCAGCCTATAGCACTCCGGTCGGTCCAGTTCACTTAGCTTATAGCACTCCAGACGGTCCAGTTTACTCAGCATATAGCAGTCCAGACTTGCTTGCTTACAAAGCCTAATCTGTCGTGCTAAGCCAATCTACTAATCTGACGTTCTGCTTACTCAACGTAGCATTCCCGACGGTTGAATTTCTGTTTTATAATTCTGGCTTTGAAAGTGATAATTTTTTTGCTGTCAGATTCGAAGATGATATTGTTCGTTTTTTGTTTGTTTTGTTTTTGGTATGGGAACCTCCTCTTCTACTTAGGACCTTTGAGACATAAATTGCAACCGTAACTGATAAGTATTTCGTTTATAATATAAATAACCAGTCGACGAACAAATCCATGAGATCGAGATGTAGCCGAAGCATACTTCAACAACTATGTGATGCATTAGTGCTGAAATGAAAGTCCGGCGTTAAGAACCCACATAACGGGATTTGTCTGTATAAGAACAGTTTATACCACTTGTTATAAAATAACACCATTCAAGCATCCAGGAAAAGAGGACCATTTTCCAGAAAAGATAACATTCTGGACAGGGCTAAAAATCTGGCTGAAGCCCGTTGGCTAAAACTGGCTTAAACCCGCTGAAACTGGCTAAAGGCGGCTAGATATAAAAATGGTGGTGGTAAAATATGTCCAGCAATTTCATCTAGCATTGAATATCTAAAAAGTTGCCTACATGGGTCTGAAATGCCTAGAAGATGACAGGTGAATACAAGCACAAAGTTCCTCTCTTAATTTATTATTTTTCAAATTGCCAAAAAGACGATCAGCAGCAATCAGACAGTGACAGCAAACATTTGGTTGATGTTGAACACCAACCGTCCAGAGAAACACCGAGGTGACTGACCGTTGTGTGCTCGGTGTGCGGTGGATGGCGGGTCAGACCCGGCTCCTGTTGTGTTGTCGGACAGACCCGGTCGTCGTCTCGGTGCCGATGACGGTGGCCGCCGCTCTTATATAGCTTTCACCGCAGCTGCCGACCCTGATTCGGGCGCGGGACGAAGCGCCTGCCGCCAGCACTGATTCTGGCGCGGGACGAAGCACCGGCCGCCGGCGCTGATTCTGGCGCGGGACGAAGCACCTGCCGCCGGCACTGATTCTGGCGCGGGACGAAGCGCCGGCCGCCGGCTGATTCTGGCGCGGGACGAAGCCCCGCCGCGGCACTGATTCTGGCGCGGGACGAAGCGCCGGCCGCCGGCACTGATTCTGGCGCGGGAGAAGCGCCGGCCGCCGGCACTGATTCTGGCGCGGACGAAGCGCCGGCCGCCGGCACTGATTCTGGCGCGGGACGAAGCGCCGGCCGCCGGCACTAATTCTGGCGCGGGACGAAGCGCCGGCCGCCGGCACTGATTCTGGCGCGGGACGAAGCGCCGGCCGCCGGCACTGATTCTGGCGCGGGACGAAGCGCCGGCCGCCGGCACTGATTCTGGCGCGGGACGAAGCACCGGCCGCCGGCGCTGAGGCGGTCCCGCTGTGGGTGACGGTGACGTCGCTTCTGGTGCGCCACCAGGTGTCGGCGGAGACACCGTAATGAGGGATGATCCATGGGCGGTGTTCCGTCTAGTCTCGGCGGCAGCACCTGCTGAAGCACAAAGCAATTCGACTGTGCACTTGGTCGTATGTCGCAACAAAGGGTATTCACATCAGCTGCCCACACTGCAGTCCATCTATAATTCTGTTCCTCCTCGTATCTTCAATATTTCTCCTTGGCGTCAACCTGAAAACCTCGAGGAACGGGTGTCGTCCGGAATTATATTATAGCAGCGGGAAGATTCTTGCAGGCGTGATTGTTGTCTGACCTGGTGTGCGAAACTCCTAGTCGGGCCGGGGAAGGTCGTTCCCGGGGTGGTGGTTAGTTGTTAAAAATAGCCTCTTCTAATACCGAAATAATAGCATATTGCAAGAAGGATGGACGTTGGATTGTTTCATTGTTCCCATGGAACAATGGCGGTTCGGTCACTTCGATCTTATTCCATAAAATATTGCATGTCATTGTTCCAGATGTGACATCTTGCCGGTCGACTGGAATGGCACTCGAGCAACACAGCGCTGGTGCACTTGTGATAATGGCCGATCCCGACTGGTGCTGGGAGAAATGTTCCCCCTTCATCTGAGATGTGACCGATCTGAATGAAGATTAGTAGAGAGGTATTCTGGTTTACAAAACATATGCAGTTCGAACATTCACTGACAGCAAAATCAAAATATGGTTGTGCAAGCAAGGTCAACTGGCGGAAATACATAACGCTTGGAATAGCGAGGTTTGAAACAGCCCATATCAACATGACAGACAACCGATCCAAGACGTAGGGAACGGTAGTTGTTCTATCCCGATTACACCCCGTTACAAATCAGGAATTGATAGGGTTAGTCCATGACAAACAAGATGCACAGCTTGACGTGGAAATCAAAATGCAGTAGTGGAAATGACTTGTTTTATCCGCATGATGAACATCTCTACCCTACATCTCACCTGACCTCCAATGTGTCTTTGTAGATCAGCGAACATTTTGTCGAATGCAGCACGTTTATGGAATCCTTATATGGCAATATGGATCAACCGCGAGCGGGCGCGATCTCAGAATCCCGAGTTCAGATCCACCCGTGTCTGAGGCTATTATCGGTAGACACGCACCACCGGGAGGCCTCTGAAAAACATTGTTCTGGTGATAATATGCATCATAAGCAAGCATTCTGAACTTACGGGCGGATGAGATGCAAAATTTACCAAAAATACAAGATTTTGGGCACACACATTGTGTTAAAACCAATGTATATATCTGGGACATTATATATCCAATAGTAACCACACCGTGGCATTCCGGGTGGTGAGAACCAGCCCAGTTATTAAAGTGTCACCCCCAGTCATCCGCCCAACACGTGGCCTCCCGCTCCACACTGATGACTGGGTCTGCTACCAGCCTCCCGCCCCACACTGTTGGCCGGGCCTGGTGCCAGCCTCCCCCCCCCCGACATGTGGCCTCCCGCCCCGCACTGATGACTGAGCCTGTTGCCAGCCTCCCACCCGACACGTGGCCTCCCGCCCCACACTGATGACCTGGCCTGCTGCCAGCCTCCCGCCCCACACTGATGACTGGGCCTGCTGCCAGCCTCCCGCCCATCACGTGGCCTCCCGCCCCACACTGATGACTGGACCTGCTGCCAGCCTCCCGCCCCACACTGATGACTGAGCCTGTTACCAGCCTCCCACCCGACACGTGGCCTCCCGCCCCACACTGATGACTGGACCTGCTGCCAGCCTCCCACCCGACACGTTGCCTCCCGCCCCACACTGATGACTGGGCCTGCTGCCAGCCTCCCACCCGACACGTGGCCTCCCGCCCCACATTGATGACTGGACCTGCTGCCAGCCTCCCGCCCATCACGCGGCCTCCCGCCCCACACTGATGACTGGGCCTGCTGCCAGCCTCCCGCCCATCACGTAGCCTCCCGCCCCACACTGATGACTGGGCCTGCTGCCGGCCTCTCGCCTGACTTCGACTGACTGAAGGTCACATCCATTGCCACATTTTCAAATCCTAAGTTTTAAGAGAGGCAACAGGAACTTGTGCATGAAGCTTGAAGGTAGCGCCGCTGTGACCTTTTTCGGTGATCATTATTGGAAACCGGATGGATGGATCAATATCCCCCATCACAGCACGAGATAGCATTATTCTATGGATACGGCCCTACGGGCATTTTGTTAAACGTATGGATCAACGCCCCAATTCCCCCTCCCGATATTTTTTTCTGCCGTGAATTCCCTGATCTGATTTGTAAAAAACAAAAACAACTTCCAGCAGGGTTTCCAACGTCGTTCAGCTTGGGAAATGCTACCAGCATTAGGCGCCATTAGGGCCGCTGAACGAGCAGTGAGAAGAGACCGGCTATGGAGCTCCCACGCAGCAGGTACAGGACCTGGCACTATACCACGACGCCGGGGACCGACGCTTCGGAACGTTGTTGGACGACGTTTTGGACGGACATTTTGGACCGGAACATTGAGGACCGACGGCAACTGCACTCTCCTGGCCACCAGTGGAAGCATGCGCCTCACTGCATGCAACTTCATGGAAGTGCAGGGATTAAAATAAAAACAGTTCGTCAAATGGCACAGTGTATTCTAATATGGTATGTGGTCTCCATATTCGAAAGAGCAACCTGATTGTAAAACAAGCCTTCACCTTCGGCGCACCTTACATTGAAAGATATCTATCCCAGGCGAAATTGTGCGCCCTCTTGCCGAAATCGGGCTCACCTGGTGAGCATGGTTTATGCATCTCGAACCTAGACACAATATGCCGAATTATCGGTTTGGCATGATACTATAATGTGTCACGATCCTATTTATTTCACAAATTTCCCGCCCAGCTTACCTCACAAACACCGCCGTTCAACGAGGCATCCCCACATCGGACTGACATTGGTTGCGCAATTACCAGGCCCTGTAGAGCACGCAGAGCTCGTGTCATGACGACCTAGCCACGTGACCGACGGCTGAATTCACACGGCTACCGGTGTGGGCACGACAATTGCAGCGACATAATCCTTCCTTTGCATATGAATATAATGCGTAAGAGGAAACATTTAGATGCAAACTGACAAAACAAAGTCGGAATTAAAAGAGCAGGCGTGCTCCATATTCAAAATAGACCTTCATAAGTCCAAGCAAAAATGACCTATTAAGACTTCAAGGGCGTGACGGTTGGGCCGAGCCGGGTAGGGCTCGGCTTAATTGAACCGCATATGGACATCGTATATGTAATGTATTTCGGAACCTCCCGAGCAGGGGTTTTCAGTTTCCGTCACAGAAGTGCACTAATGTGCAGTACAAACCATCATCACGAGCATACACGATAACAACGAGTGGCATCACAGTGCTGATGTAAGCGATGTTCCGGAGGCCGGAGGTTAGAGCCCGGACATGCGCAGCAAAGTCTCCGTTTGAAAACATTGTAGCCACCTGAGTTCCTCACATCTGGAGGCAGATTGTTCCACGTCCGGCAAGCTCTCGGTATGAAGGAGCGGCGCGCGAATTCTGTGCGGCATCGTGGTACCTGGAGTTCACCGTTAGCCGTGGCCCTGGTGCTCCGTTGCGACACAGTTGAGCGACAGTTTAGTTGACCGCGAATGAGTCCTGGGCCAGTGAACTCGTTCATAATTTTGAAAACTGAGTGAGCATCTGCCTCGGATATGAAATCCTCGAATTTGAGCCATCCTAGTTCTTTCAACGTGGGCGACACATGATCCCGGTAGTGCAAGCCGGCGACAATCCTTGCACCAAAGTTGATGCATTTTTGAATGCGTCGTTTCTGGGCTCTGCTACAGCTTCCCCAGACAGACACACAGTATCTTATGTGGGGGAATACGAGTGCCTCAATTAGCACCCGTCTCGTAATGTGAGAACACTTATGACGCAGTCTAGCGAGTCCAATGAGTATGCAGTTACACAGACGCACAACAGTAGATACATGCACATCCCAGGACAGGTGTGAGTCAATTTTCACGCCTAGTAATTTCACAGACTTCGTGGGTACGATTTCTAACTGGCCCAGACGAACAGATAATCTCACAGGTGTATGTCTAGAAGATTGGAGAACAACCATCTCAGTTTTGGAGGGATTTACTTTTAGTCGATTCTGGATGAACCAGTTAAAGGCGACTGACAGTGATTCATTCAATCGTTGGCTAATGGCTGTGATTTCGTTTCGCTTCCCGGAGTCGAGGAACTGGACATCATCGGCATACATAACAATCTTGCCGTGTGGGATATGTTGTGGGAGGTCATTGGAGAATATTAGGAACATAACCGGGCCCAAGATCGAGCCCTGCACCACACCATGTGTTACCGACAGAGGGCTAGAACCCTTCACTGTTTGCGAACGGCCCTCAAGCCACGCTCGGAACCATTCGGAGTTGACGCCGTACCATCCGAGCTTGTCCATGAGGCGACTATGCTCCACGCTGTCGAACGCCTTTGAGGTGTCAGCTGTAACCAGTGGAATGATCTCGCCTTGGTCGATTTTGAGGGTAACGTGGATGACCGTATCTAGCAGAGCCATCTCGGTAGACAGGCCGGGCCGGAAACCGTACTGTTCTGGGCACAGTAGATGATGACTAGTCAGATAGTCTATCAGTTGTGTACACACGACACGCTCGCAGAGTTTTTCGACCACTGGCAATATCGATATTGGCCTGTAGTTGTTTGGGTCGTTTGCGTTACCACTTTTGTGCAGGGGTATTACCATCGCCGTTTTCCATGACGGTGGCAGTTCACAGCTTGTGATGCATGCGTTGATAATGTTTAACAGATGCGGACCCACCACGCTAAACGTCATCTTGAGCATCTGGATGGTGATGCCATCAGCTCCGGACGCTCGTGGGCCACCGATGCGCTGCAACGCTTTTGACAGCTCTGGCATCGTCACAGGATACGGTGTGAATGCGCCGCTACAGACACGTGGAGGTCTTGGCCAGAGGGGCTCTCCGGGCGGCGCCATCGCTAAATCAGCAGCTACCGCGGCACCGACGCCGGTAAAATGCCGGTTGAGCCGTTCATGCCAATCAGGCGGTTGAATGGTTGTGCCAGGCTCTTCTATCGTTGACTTGCTGGAGGCAATAATGAACTTGCGGATGTTCTTCCACGGTGTGCGGGTACCAGCAGTATGAAAGTATTCTGCGCATGCGTGATGTTGAGCCGTTCGGAGTGCGCCCTTGTGCTCACAGTAATTCCGCTGGGCTTCTTCGCTTCGTGCTGCATCTCTGTGCTCGCGCGCCTGTTTCAGTGCTGCCCTTGCTGTATGAACGTCATCATGCTGCAACCAAGGCGGCGACCGGTGCTTCAGCTTGATTTGACGAAGGGGCATGTGATGGTCGATTATTGGCTGCCATGCAGCCATCCATGCGTCCCATTTGTCCGAGGTGGTGGTCGCTTGATAAACGGCGGACCAGTCGGCCAACAGCAGATCTAGGCACAAAACATTTTGATCTAAGCGTCTTGTCGATCGGATAGTAATGACGGTGGGCTGAGGGCGACGCCTGTCAATTGTGATAGATGCAGCAATGACGTCGTGGTCGCTGAAATCAGTGTGAATGACTCGAACTTCTGTGGTCAAGTCAGATCGATTTGTAATGAGATGATCGAGGAGACTCGGGCTGTCTCCTTCTCGCCGTGGTGGGTGTGTGACGTTGGTTATCAGCTGGCTGAGGGACAGATCGCAAAGCGTACGCAGATAAGCCCGCACATCTGGTTTGTCGGGCTGCAGCACGTCAAAGTTGGTGTCACCGAGAAGAAAGATGGGCTTGCCAAGGCTTAAGACGTGTGCCAGCTGATCATGTAGCTCCTCATTGGCCGGTGTCACTGCACTATTTGGGGAACGGTAGACAGCTCCAATGACAACTGTTGTTAGATCAGTCACAGTGATCCACAGTGACTCTAGAGATGAGTTCGGTGTAGGCACCCACAGTGGCTCGACAGTGAGGCGATTACGGGAGATAATAGCGACTCCACGCCCGTGCGACACTTCCCTCCGCCTGATGTTGAAACCAGGTTTGATGAGGGTGCTGTCGTCCATATCTACGGAGAGCAGTGCATATACACGGAGCTGACTCGCTCGGGCTTCGCTCTCGCTCCTAATCAGTTCAAACAACGAGCAACGACCTCACCATTGCTGAATAGCTTGTCACGTAGCAGCATACCGTGCTGCAGCATATAGTGCTAACAATATATACATGATCCGTAGCTATCAGGATATGTACAATTATGTAGCATAATCACCATTAATCGCATCCATTATTGGCCAGTCGCCAGAACAAACAGCATACGTCCAAGCAGCCACGCTCGCGCTGTCCTCAGTACCAGTCTCATAATTGAGCCATCAGGACCAGACGTGACGTCACCAACATGCTGCGTGGCTGCATTTCCCGCGGCATACCCCGCGTCAGCTGCGTGGCTTCAGAAGTATAAGAGTACGCCGATCACAGACGAACGCGGCTGCGCTAATCCACGACGGAGAAGCGTGATCATATTGGACACCACCCGCTAAGGTATCTATGTGGCCACCTGCGACTGACAGGGGTTACCTTCGCCCATGGTTGGTACGCCCATGGTTGGTTCATGGTTGGTTGGTTCTTCGCCCGTGGTTGGTTCGGAACCAACTGCCGGAAGTAAAGAACTATCGTACGTAATGGCGCAGCGTCGGACGACACGACGGCACACGTTTTGAATTATCAATCACGTATGTTAATGTGAAAACAATACATTTTATCACGACATATGCGAAATCAATAGGTCGTTGTTTTGATATGTAATGTCAATATTCACCCTTACTAACAAAACCAATGTTATATTCAAGGGCAGGATATTTTTCATTTAGCCTTGGACAATTCATACGATGAATATGATATACGGCAACAAAATGATAGACGCGCATCTGCCCCCGCTCTGCCGAAATTTGGTGTTATGTTGCCGTAATCTGACTCCATTTTCGAATACTGCCCACGAATTGGTGTCTCTTTTCAATTGTCACAAATTGTCCGATTTAAGAGGAGCAAAATGCCATTTCAATTAGTATGTGTTAACTTTATAATGCTCACCAATGGACTCAACATCACCATGCTCTTAGGCGCAGCACCTTTGTAAATAACTACAATAGATCAGACAGGACATGCTGTGATTTTCACCACGCCGACCGATAAATTTTCTCCCGCCAAAAGTCGTCTCGATAAAATGATATTTTTGGGGTCTAGCCCCCTTAAGAAAACCCTGACTGTGCCCCTGTTTATGCTTGAATGAAGCAGAATGAACCTTAATGCGCTGTGCCGGATTGCTGACATATCTACTTTGGTGGCTGAATGGCGTCATCACTGTTACATATCTGCCTAACAAGGTCTCATGTAATGCGTTTGCCGCTACAGATACTCATGTTTGTGCACGTCACCTGCATTAGAACAGAACAGCCGTGAATATTCCCACCAATAATTGTTCTAACGAGGCCATTACGAGATGGAACCACGGGTATTCCTTTGTATGTTTCTGAGGGGGCATTTGCCCTTGCAAAGTCGGCTCCCCCCCCCCCCCGCCCATTGATTTCAACTTCAACATGGGACCCTATGGAGTGCGCCCCCAATCAATTTGTGCCCATTTAATTCCCCCATATATTGTGCCAGCCCCCCCCCCCCCCAATAATTATGAAAAAAAATAAACGCCCCTGGATGGAGCATCATCATTTAATGTCCAGTACAAGTGCATATGTCCTTGCAAGATACCTTAGCTATTCATTTCAATATGCTGGAAGCATTAGCTTGTTACCGGGAGTTGTTCGAGTGATGTTACGAGGAGGGGAGGGGAGGGGATGGGCGCTGTCAATTCAACTGGCCGTGCAAGGTGAAACTCCCAGTTGAAATTGCAACTGAACTTCCCGATCGGCAGAAGATGTCAGGGTCGATGCAACGAACTTGCGCTTATCATGGACTGTGCTTTCACAAAGCCGCACTTAAAGCACCAATTGTGCTTTGATCTAAGTTGCATAAGAAGCGTTCAATACTATCTTTCCATATGCAGCTCTCGATGGAATATGCAGCTCAATTATGTCTTTACCTGGGAAATGCATGGTGAAGGTACATTTTGTTTGCCTTACTGCCGCACAAAGCTTACTGACGATAATAAAAAACGTACAATTTTGAAACAGCCAATCAAAGTCAGTAACTCAATGTTCCACAAATAGGCAAATGCCACGACGACGATTCGCGAGTCCTCCTTGGCCAGACTTGTGTAGTGCAGACCTTGGAGACGGGGGATTTGCTTGGCGCTGTCCCGCCATCCAACTCCGAACCCCTGGCTCGCATGTACATACCACTCGCCAGCATCTCTCGACAATCGGCCACAGCGTACCGCCGATCACATGTCGACCATCAGGCCCCCACCACATCGAGAGTGTTCGCTGAGGCACATGGTCCTCCACAGCGCGTCATCTATCCGGCAGCCGAAGACGGCTGATTTGCTCCACGGCGACATTGATCCAGCCAGCAGGGATTGCTAACTGACTACAGCGTCTGGCGCGAGGTGAGGACGCGACTGTGGAGCATCGCCAGGCAGAGGAAGGGCTGCAGCTGCGCGCACTTGACAAGGGCAACTTTCATTGGCCGCCCGCGCCTCGCGCCAGCTTTCAATCCGGCAGTTACTGGTGCATCTCGAACCATCTCTCACACTATCCGGCATTTAATCACTCTCCCAGCCCTCCCAATAGGTTCTGAGGCTGCTATATCGCTTCTGAGGGTCTATTTCGGTTGTCTGACTTTCACCTGAGAGTTCTCGGCGCCGCACCAGTGTCAGGTGCGGCTACTGTTCAAAGCTGTCGCCGGGTCGGACTCGAAACACACACCTCCCGCTTTTGGGCCAACCGTCCGCGATACTCTGCACAGACATCGAGGTTACGCCACAGCTGGCGTCCATCCGGGAATGACATTTCCGGGTCCGGCACCCGGTGGTTAAGAAACCGCAGAGCCGAGAACACCCGCATAGAACAATAATCGCGCGTGCATGTAGAACAATGGGCGATGCGCGGGACGCGCGCGGCACTGGACCCGGCTCTTTCGATTACCAGTCTGGCGAGGCGGCGGAAACACGTGGACGCAGTTAGCTCGCTTTCGAAATTCCCAGGGGGCGATCGCGAATTAGTTATGGCCGTGAGATGGTGCGACGAGGCGGCAAACGATGCGCACACGAACTCACGTGCACGCCCACCGCTCGGCAGATGCACGCCAGAAGTAGGCAGATGGGTTCCGGTCGACAGCCGTGGTGCCGACGATGCCGACAGCTGCGGCGTTGGCACGGGGCTGACAGCTGGCCATCTCAAACCGGCGGGGCCGCGGCGTGATTCGGGCCGTGAGATAACCGCAGCTCTCTTCAGCATGGCTATGTTCTGGCCGTCCGGCCCTGACGCGGGAGACGAAGGTGAGTGAGAGGAGGACGTGCATAGAGACGCGTGGCTCACGTTTCTGACGGAAAGCTCACCATCTTCCTGTTGTCTGCTGATGCTAGGTACCACATTTTGTTGGCATGTCGAGTGTAATTTTGTGTACACAAATTGGGTCATCAGAATCATCTATCCAAAAGTGTGTGCTCTACCTAAGTGTAAATTTGCCAATAGAGTTTAGAGCTTGAAACTACGTTCTGTAAGGCAGCTCGAAACAAAAAACATGCTAAAGGTCTCGCCAAGAATGCAACATCAAAGATATCAAGCAATCAAAATCGTCAATTATGCAACATACAATATACATGTGGGCAGGTTCGTGCTTCCGCCACATAGGCTTGTGATGCAGTTGTGATATCTCTGAAACGACATTCCCGAACTATGGTGACTGCAGACTTTTGACGAGGCTCCAGTTTGTTCATATAGCGAAGCACAAATCCGTTGAATGATCCCACTATAAATGTAAATGTAATATATCGGTACCTACCTGGACATGCCCCAGTGAATTCACGAGCCATCAGTCATCGCATGAATATATGAATTAATCAACATTACTATAAAATACGTCACATGTCAGTGACTCGACGGCATAGATTCATGAAGTGTCCACGAACTTTGCACGCCTGGATGCATCCATATTTCTAATCCTTCCGCGCCTTGAAGGGATGCAAGGTGCATACCAAGATGCATGACGAATGGTGACTGGCTGAGATAATACAATGCAATTGAATGTGTGTGCTCGACTGTCCTGCACACGACTTCCTCCTCTCGATTTCCATTGACATCACAGACTTCCTGCTGCATCCACTTTCACAGCGATCCACCGAGCATTCGCTTTGACCACCATTGCATGCTTGACTTGCCATCGTGCCTGTATGGAAAGAGTATTATGCCAGAGAAAAGCTAGCGTCTACGCATATATTTCACAGCCTGCAGCAACCACGATTATTTCGAGCTAGTCGACTAAGCTTTACCCAAACTCCGTCAACTTCTTCCATCTATATTCATAGCGCGAGGTTTGCCACTGGCGAACCCAGGATCAGGTCAACGGAGGGATTAGCAGTTCTGGTAGGCCTTACGCTGCTTGGGCCATTGGTGGATCTAAGGAAGCACGGAACCATTGTCCTTCCAAAAGGTCGATTTTTTCCGAACTTTCATGCTAAAATGGCATTTTCCTGAAATGTAAAACATAAACATTTTAGCATAAAAATATTTTTTTAGGCGAACCCACCGAATCACAGTTGTTCAAATGTGATGAGGTTTTTGAAATATAAAAACAATTGAAATTTGACCCCCCAAGTCGGTCAAAAACCAGGCTTCTGGATACGCCATTGGCTTCGGTTGCCAACTGGAGGCTTCTCCCATGAGCCCGAGGGAACGGATCTCTTCTCTTCGCCTTTTTATAGAAAATGCCACCGATGCTGTGAAGCTGTCCACATACTTCACTGCTGAAGGAGGAGCTAGTGTACCTTGATATTTATGGGATACTGAACATGGATTTAGAACTGGAAGATCTTGTTTAACTAACCTATTGAATTTCATTGAGTATGCAACTAGAGAATAGACAATCAAGGCACGATGGATGTTGTGTAACTGGACTTTAGCAAAGTTCTTGATAATATTCCACACATGCATCTAATTCACCAACTAGAGCAGCATATAATTGATGGAAACGTTATAGGTTAGATTGAAGCATGATTTAGGGGACGGAAACAAAGGTTGTGTTAAATGGATGCAAATCGGAATGGAAGAATGTTCTGAGTGGAGGGCCACCGGGCTCTGTTCTGGGTCCACTTATCTTTATCATCATTGTAAACAACATTAACACGCGCACGTCCGGGGGGGGGCAGATATCTGCCCCCCCCTCCCTGCGGTTTTTCCTAATTTTCCGCCATACTAATCGGGTTAGCAAGGCCAAACCTCGCATGGCTGTTCATTAGTCTTTTCCGCATATCCTCAGAAATGTTTGACCCTGGGTCATCTCAAGTCAGGTCACCAGGTCAGGCGAAGTGACCCAACATCCCTCGGAGTCTAGGTGGCATCACTTCCACAATAATTGGGCGATTGATTTCAAACTTATAACACGTCATGATCTCATCAGGGACTACAATATATATCTCGTTATTTTTTCGTAGCATTGACCTGAGGTCAGGTCGCTGCCATGGCTTCCCCCATTATAGGCCTATGGTAAAATATACAAATGTTTCCTGGTTACATATTTGCTCTCGGAATGACCTCACAACGGTTATGGCGTGTAGTTGGAAGCTATTCTCAATGTTACCGCTGACATTTTTGCTCAGTGACCTCACCAAGGTCATCTGAGGTCACCTGAGATCACTAGCACATTTCTGCGCATTATATCGCACTGCATTGAGCTAGAAGGCTGAAATTACCGTCATTGTGCTTGTATCGCCAAGACGTGTCGATTGATACACTACATGACCTCCCTAGGCTACCTCATGACCTTGACCTGAGGTCATAGTTACGGAGTTGACCTGACCTTAAATCACACAGCGTATTGTCGATAGCACATTTCAAGGGCTGTCGAATAGCATTCGCCGTTTGTTACTATCTGCTACAGGTCCTGAGATATGTGCCAATATCTGTGGGTCCCACCCGATCTGGTTGAATTCGACCTATGATGATCCAGTAACCTAAATATTGACCTGAGCGAAAAAATGACCGAAATACTTTCGATAGAGCTTGTCATTAGCTATCCAACGCCGTTTTCCGTTTGTCGCTACCTAGCATAGTTCTGGAGATCTTAAGGGGCAGACATCTGCCCCCCCTCGGACATGCGATGTTGGCGCGGACCGCCGGACGTGCGAGTGTTAAGGTAGGGCTGAGGAATAGGATGTTGAAATTTGCTGATGATATCAAGCTGGTAGGGGTGGCTAACAGTAGTAATCAATCTAGTAATATTCAACTGGACATGGAGGACCTTAAAAAATGGGCGGATCAATGGAAGGTGTCTTTCATCTATGAAAATTATGCATCCGAGGGTCTGAAGGTGAGACTTTCATGTATACAATGGGAGGTAGGGAACTGGATGTTATTAAATAGGAAGGAGATTTAGGTGTGTTAGTTTCAAATGACCTTAAAGCAGAAAAACAATGTATCTCAGCTAGTAATAGAGCCATCAGGATGCTGGGAATCATTAATAGGAGTGTGGGTTATAACAGCGTGGAGGTCATGAGAAAACTGTACTTAGCATGTTACTGTACATGGCACTTACTAGAAAAATGTGCGACCCAACTTGGAATATTCTATACAGGCATGAAGATATGCTTAATAAAAAGATAAGGTAGGGTAAGATAAGATGCTTAAGCAAAGATATAGATATGCTAGCAAGAGTGCAGCGCAAAGCCACTAAGCTCATCCGTGGACTAGGTAACTTAGAATATGGAGAACGGCTTATGACATTAGATCCGTACTCACCGAAGTTAGGAAATTATGGTGTGATATGATTGAAATGTATGCAATCGGTAAAGGGTTAGATATGGTCCATCTGAATGATGCCTTTCTATTTAGGGTGTCGCATCGGGTTATCCATTCAGGCTGGACAAGTCGATGTGTAGGGCAGTTAAGCGACAGCAGGTCTTCAGTCAAGGGGTGGTTGATCAACAAAATAGGCTGCCTCTCGATGTCGTGGGGAGTCCCTGAATTGAATGTATTCAAAACTAGGGTAAACAACTTTTTAGGCTGGAAAATCTTGCTTTTGAGTTCTAATTAGTGATGGGCGGGTGAGATTTATGATGGTACGTGTGTAGGCCTCTTTAAGTATGCATTCATGGAGTTTGACAATTATTAGTAGGGCTCCCTATCTACGCATGTGTTGGCACATTCTCCCCTCTCTCTTCCTCCTCCTCCTCCTCTGAAGCAATTTCCTCAGCTGCCGTTTATTGCTGTTCCAGTTGAAGGTCTTGCAGCTCTTCAGTGGTTAGCTCTTCCCTGTGGTCGTCCACCAACTCTTCCACATCCTGGCCACTCACATCCAATCCAATCCAACGGACCATTTTCAACTGTACGAAAACCGAGCGGATGTACGAAAACTAGGACTAAATTTCGACGAAAAGTCGTCGAAAACCGAATCGTACGAAAACTAGGGCATACGAAAACCGAGGTTTGACTGTATATATATATATATATATATATATATATATATATATATATATATATATATATATATATATATATATATATATATATATATATATATATATATATATATATATATATATATATATATATATATATATATATATATATATATATATATATATATATATATATATATATATATATATATATATATATATATATATATATATATATATATATATATATATATATATATATATATATATATATATATATATATATATATATATATATATATATATATATATATATATATATATATATATATATATAGATATGCATATATATAAATGCAAAACGAAATTCATGTTGGATGCGTTACATTCACCAAGTGGCATTATTAAAGGCAGAAAGAGAAAGCGGGAGGTCCTGCGTTGGACGACTGTCAACACACCGGGATAGAAACCAAACACTTAATCCATTGGCCACACGGACGGGCTATTGGATATATTTCCATTGGGCACATCCACCTTGCAAGCGTCGGCTGCGGGAGAGGTGTATGGAAAGCTCCACGCACTAGGGAATGCCGATGCAAAGGCTTTTCTTTCAACAACAACAAACTGAAATTCCCGCTGATCACAAAAGCACATCGAAGATCAGTAACGCGCGCATGCGCAGCCACCTTGTACCTTTTTGCACCCAGTCACACTCAAACACAGCTTCCATACTTCGCCCTGCCACCCACCACCGCCACCACCCTACCAACCGGAAGCCTCAACATCCCCACACACTTCACACACATCGGCCACATCACCGGCACAACACTCACACACAGACACCGGATCAGAACAAACGGACACCGAACACACCACGACTGACTCAGACGTCACAATCCCCTTCACCCCAACACCACCCCCCTCTCAACCACAAGAAACACCACAACGGCCAACGAAAAACACAATCAAAAAACCATCACCCAAAAGGCCACTCACCCGCGCTAACACCCACAGACAATGAATACAATCATACAATGGAACACGCACGGACTCATTAGACACTGGCCAGAATTCAAACACTACGCACTACAAACAAATCACACAGCACTATGCATACAGGAAACACACTTCAAACCTTACGACCCATATCAATTTAACATTCATCACTACACACTACACAGACAAGACACACAACACACACAGATCAGGCGGAGTATGCACATACATTAGGAACACAACGCCGCACCACCTACACTACAACACTACAGCAGACATATTACTCACTGAAATCCACGTACACAACACAGCTTACACACTCATTAACGTATACGACCCACCCCTCGCGAAACACAGAAACCCTCTCGGAATTAAATAAGGCACTTGAACAAATTCACACCCTTGTCATACTCACAGGAGACTTTAACTCACACCACCCACTATGGGACACCCGCACAACACGACCCGATCACAGAGCACTCACACTCATCACACTGGCTACACAACATAACCTCACAATACTCAACACCGGCTCACCAACATACCTCGTACCAATTAGCTCACACCTCCCTACCACCCCGGACGTAACACTCGCTTCCTCTCGCATAGCCCTCACCCTATCCTGGACAGCCGACTCCGATCCACACTTTAGTGACCACGCCCCCATCACCATTACCTTCCACCAAATCCCGACCACCCAACCTCCCGACGGGCCGGTGGAACCTTAAAAACGCATCCTGGATCCCATTCTCAGAATCCTTAGCAGCACAGACATCCTATAATCCACAATACACACCAGGACAATACGCAGACATGCTACTCACCACCGCACTCCAGCACATACCACAAACAAAACCACGACACCAACACAAACCTCGCGCGGCTCCCTGGTGGAACGACGAGTGCCACCGGGCGATCCGCGCGAGGAACCACGCACGACACAGATACGAACGACACCACACACCGGAAACACTCACAGCATACAAACAAAACAGAGCACTATGCAAACGCACCATCCGACAAGCAAAAAAGACCTCCTTGGAATACATTTTGCACACAATTTAATAGATTCACACCTCTCGGAAAAATTTGGACACTCCTCAAAACATTTCAACACCGACAAAGACCCCCAGCTAAAGCCATCACACTTATACACAACAACATCACCATCACAGACCCACAAACAATAGCAAACATTTTCGCAGACAACTATCACATTAGGTCATGCACACTCCCACGACACCCCCCACCCCCAATCAGACACACACGCCCACATCTTTACAACACTAGGTTTACACTCACATAATTACAAATAGCAATCGCACAAACAGGAAACACAAGCGTAGGACCAGACAACATACACTACTCATTCTTCAAACATCTACCACTACAAGCATTACACGCATTACTCGACACCTACAACACCGCATGGACAGCACATACATATCCACAATCTTGGTTGCACGCTCTTCTCATTCCTATCCCTAAACCAAACACTGACTCAACTCTATGCGACTTTTACCGCCCTATCGCACTAACCAGCTGCTTTCACAAACTCTTCGAACGCCTAGTAAAAAAAACGCCTTCTTTATATTCTTCAAACACAAAAACTAATCTCTCCTATACAATCAGGCTTTCTTCCTAACCGCTCATGTCTTGACAACCTCACCTATCTCACCACCCATATCCAGGAAGCGGCGGCCAAGAAACTGTCCACCGTCGCCGTCTTCCTGGATCTCAAACAAGCCTATGACACTATCAACATCACAGCGCTCCTAGAACACTTACACAACATAGACATACAGGGCAGACTCATACACTACCTCCATTTCTATCTATTAAACCGCTCCTTCCAAGTCAAAATCGGACAACACACCTCAGAAACTAAATTCCCTACAACCGGCCTAATGCAAGGCTCGGTTCTCAGTCCCCTTCTCTTTATTTTAGGCTTAAATTCAGTCCTCACCGACAACTTTTCGGCCAAAATTGCAATCTATGCAGACGACATTGTACTTTGGACATCGCAAGCAACACCAAATCACGCACTAACTCTACTACAAAACTCACTAACAGAATTACACAACAAACTCGCAGTACTAAATCTACACATCGCACCACACAAATCAAAATGCATGATTTTCGGCTACCACCAACACACAGATGCACAACCACTAAAAATAGACCAAACACCTATACCCATCGTTACCCAAGCAAAATTTTTAGGCATCACATTAGATCCGCGTCTTACCTTTCGGCCACACATTCTGGACATTCAAAAACGAGCATCCAAAAGAATTAACATACTACGAGCACTTTCTGGCACAAACTGGGGATCCGATCGAAACACACTTCTAACCCTCTACAAATCACTCATTCGGCCAATTTTGGAATACGGAGCCCCACTCTTCGAAAACGCTGCTAAATCAAACCTCAAAATTATAGACAGCCTACAACACCAATGCCTAAAAACAGCCACAGGAGCCTATATCACCTCACCATACTCTTTAAAGAAAAAAAAAACACTACATATATACAACCACATACCAGAATTACAGCACAGACGCACACAAGCACTATTAAGATACCACTACAAAACGCAACTCATACCACAGCACCCATGTACACAGGCCCTAAAGCTTCGCACCACACGTGTACACCAACTCATGACAACATCACGACTCAAAACTACAATAGGCTGCCGCATCCACCAACACACAAACAGACTACACATTACACTACCCACTGCCAAACCATTACCAACACCCACAGCCCGGTGGAAACACGAAACACCCACAACACACTTCCTCATAGACCACCCAAAACACACATATACCGACGCAGAAATACACCAACTCTTCTTCCAATTCACAGCAAAACACGCAAATTACAACATCATATACACAGACGGTTCAAAATCACATACACAGCAGACGGGCACAGCGGCGGTGCTGTACCCCAATGCAGCACCGCCGCGGGTTATCCTTCGTGCCCGTCTGCACGACACAGCATCAACCTACACAACAAAATTATACGCAATCTTTTCGGCTTACTCCACCATTTACAACACCAAAATTGAACACAACATCATAGCCACTGACGCCAAATCAGCATTACAAAGCATCACACCATACACCAAACACAAACACCCCCTCATCCCGAAAATACTCAACATACACCAAAAACTCAACGCACGACAAAGACCACTTCTCCTATGGATCCCAAGTCACACAAACATACACGGCAACGAACACGCAGACACTGAAGCAAACATAGCCACAACACTACCACAAACCATACCATGCCCACTCTCACAATCTGACTACTACCCCACAATACAACAGGCACTTAACAAACACATCCAACAAACATGGGACACAGCACTAACGCAACTTCATGAAATACACCCCAAACACGAACCTTGGCACACCATCAACCAACGCACCAGACTTAAGGAACGCACACTAACACGACTACGCCTCGGACACACAGCACTTACACACTCCTACCTCTTACTACAACGCCCACGACCACAATGCACTCATCTACTGCACCAAATACAACCACCGAAGACAACATATCACCAACTACTGCGCCACACACAACATCCCACTAAACCTCACTACTCTTCTCAACGACGAACATCCAGCACTACACGAACATGTCTTCCATTTTCTCTCTATCACACGCATACTCGAACAACTGTGAAAAAAAAAAAAAAACGATATGTTACAAAAGAGAAAAAATAAACAAAATACCCAAAAAAACGAAAAGAAAAACATGATACTGACTTTTTTAAAAAGGGAAAAAAGAAAAGAAAAGAAAAAACAATATACCCCAAAGACTGAATGTAGTTCTTGCAATGTTAATCAACTATGGCGATGACCCAACCCTAAACCCCCCACTACACCCCATACCTCAACTTGGCACCGTCCGGACTGGCAACTCTTCGCAACCACATCATCCTCGGACTTCGACCAGCTCTACTGTACTTCTGCTCAACTCAGCTCTACTCAGCCCACTCCAAGCTTCAAGACGCCTACAAATCTACTCCGGCACCGCTCAACAAATCAACCCCTCTTCCACTCCTCGACTAATCCTCCTACCATACTCTTCACCACTTCTTACCTCCCAATGCTAATACACCCACCAAACACACGGAAACAGCCGATATCACCACACGGTGGCAGGCTGGCAAAGTTAAACACACACACACACACTCCATACTTCGCCCGTACTGCCGTCCTTGGGCTCACCCTGATCTTCCAAAATATAATATGGAAATATAATATGGAAATATAATATGGAAATATAATATGGAAATCAAATGTGCAATCGCTAATCAACTAACAACTATTACATCGCTACAACCGTCAGCTATTACATCGCTACAACCGTCAACTATTACATCGCTACAACCGTCAACTATTACATCGCTACAACCGTCAACTATTACATCGCTACAACCGTCAGCTATTACATCGCTACAACCGTCAACTATTACATCGCTACAACCGTCAGCTATTACATCGCTACAACCGTCAGCTATTACATCGCTGCAACCGTCAGCTATTACATCGCTACAACCGTCAGCTATTACATCGCTGCAACCGTCAGCTATTACATCGCTACAACCGTCA
>JAOTOM010001241.1:0-62927 GCA_034440615.1 Ashinkailepas kermadecensis
AGTCTTTCCGGTCAGATCCTCACACGCCGTCTCGAGGGGGGGGGGGGGATGTCGATAAATGCCCCTTCTATTCTCCAAACTAAGCATCGCACGAAAACGAAAGAGATGCCATCGGAAAGCGCTGGACGAGCAGGGTCCTAAACCACCCCCAAAATTGTACCCTCCAAAAGTGACGCCACTAGGGGGTACATGTTATCACGAATAACATCATGTTTTTAGCTCTGGGGAGTTCATTTTGGGAGATATTTTAAACACAAAAATTGTTTGAAATCAGAAATGGAAGGCGAAATTGGCCATGGCTCTAAAATGTTTGGCAATCCAAAAATATTTTTTACTCTTAAAATTCTCAAAACTTTGAGTTTTCAATTTTCTTTAATTTTTATTTTTCTAATTGGTAAAGTGAACCGCAAAGCATTGTCTCAAGTTAACTTGTCCTTATAAAAATGTCTACTTTAGTCAGAATCTTCGATTTTAGCCCCAATGTGCAAATATGCAAAACTAATAAGTCATCAAAAAAGGAAAAATTTCAAAAATTTCTGCAGTGCGTCTCGTTGCATCCCTAAAGATAAGCGAACGCTGAGAGTTTCATTCAAATATCTTCATCCGTTAAAGCATGACGACTGGTTGAACTTCTTTTTGGAGGTGACCTCACTTGACCTTTAATAACTCGCTGACCGTAGATGACCTCAACATTTTCACACAACATGCTAAGCTTGTGTGGGAAATGGTATGCCAAATTTCTGCGCGCAGCCGCGCACCGTTTGTCTCACTATCCGCGGGAAACCTCAGGGGAGGGGCATAAAAAGACTCCGAGACGGGGCGGATTTATATATATATATATATATATATATATATATATATATATATATATATATATATGTATATATATATATATATATATATATATATATATATATATATATATATATATATATATATATATATATATATATATATATATATATATATATATATATATATATATATATATATATATATATATATATATATATATATATATATATATATATATATATCTCTATATATATATATATATATATATTAATTAAGTGCTAACCGCCACTATGTGTTTTCTTTGTGTAAAAGGTAGTCCACTAGATGAACCAGCCAACATAAATCTAAGCGCACTGCAGATGCAGAGCAGGGCTGATGACGTCAAGTTTCGCATATCGTTCTGAAACCATTTGCTGTCGAAAGATGATGTAAATTTCTTACCGGGTCGTGATCGTAGCTTCATGCTCAACGACTCAATCCAAAGTTAACACCTCTTTTAACGCCACTTTGGCGACCCAGTCTAGGAGATTTAATCATCCAGAGCCTCCTTTAAAATTTTATTTAACTTTTGAAAAAAAAAAACATTTGAGTTAACTTTGGGTTCGTGCCCCCTCCCACTCGGGACTAATCGCCCTCCCCCCAGTGAAGTCACATTGCCCACTGCTTAACACCACTATGGGGGGAAGGGGAGCCTCGAAAGGCCAGGACTTGGCCCCATTGAATTCAATTATAGTCTTCCCCCAATCAAATATTGTTATACGATAATGAACGCCTCGTGTCTGTATCTTTTTTACTGTTCGAGATTCTATGGGCGGGTCAGGATCCGCCCATCCACTGTGCGTTATACATGAAGTCCCTTCACTGGGCAAGTTGAAGTTCTGGACATTTTTTATGTTGCCTGGATACACTCGAGTGCACCAGAGTATACTTCACAAATTCGTCACTTGTATTTGCACAGTAAATCAGTTCCGGAGAGTACAAATAGACTGTGAACTTGTTTTGCCAAATAATTCACGAATCTATGAAAGTACTAAGTTACGACATGTGAATGTACGGCAATGTAAGTTGTCGTACATTCGTGATTCTATAATTTCTTCGTGCAATGACACGGGGCCCAGGATAGACAAATATGAAAGACAAATGCTGCATGTACCACAATATACGGAATCCATTCATAATGAATTGACACTTGTCAAGCGGGCACAGACAGGGTGACATGTTCCACAGCAATTACAGATTGCTGTATGGCGTTAAAAGTTAATATTACTGCCACCATGATGAGTGCCACCATGAACAAACGTGAAGAGTGAACCGGAACAAAACAATGACTCCAGCACCAGCCGACAGAGGCCACAGGGTGACCACTGACGGTGGTCGCCCACGAGCCAGCCAGACACGGCTTGTGGTGAGAACGTCAGTTGAGGTACGATCAGTCGATATGGACCATTATGCAGGGCTTTCGGCATGTCACTCATCTGGTCTCAAATAGACCAGATGAGACGGGGTGAAGGCTGTTTTAGGACGCATTGCACTGCTAAGCATATTTAAGAGCGTCAATCCCATGCTTATTGCCTGCTGGCCGCAAGCGGTCGGAAATCAAGTCCATCGAACATTTTATCTCAAAGCCTTTCCATCCGAAGTGAAGCACGTTAACTATAAAGCTCTCCTGACACATACTCTCTCTCTCTCTCCCTCTCTCTCTCTCCTGGCCAACTGACTCTCCTCAACCGAGTTGCCACCCCATGGCGCAGTAACCTACAACGTGAAATTTGTCTGGTGCATGGTCACTGGGCGGGCAACTCGGTGAAAATGGCACCTGTACTGGGAAATGGGCACATTTATCAATATTAATGAGACAATTGGGACCAGGCAGAAATGACACGTCTGGGTGGAATAACCAAATGGCCAGGTGAAAAATTCACATCCGGTTAACAAGCTGCAAAGGCCCTGTTCTACAAGGTTTGGTTCAAATTCCTTCATCAGCAGACCGTTCTGCTTAGAAATAGGACTGCGGAGCGGGAGGTGGAAATCTCAAACACGGTCGCCTCTCTGCCACCAAAAATACGTGTATAGCACGGCGTGCTTGCAGCACCGCCAGCTGACTTGCTCGTGCTAGGGTGGGGTGATCGAGTCCAACCGTTCATCACTGGCAGTGTCGCCGCGTTGACGGCTCCACACGACCGGCGGTCTCACAGAGGGCTACGAGCAAGACATGCACACGCACAGCGCATTTCGTGAACCACCTGTGCGGCATGTGATCTAGAATCGCTTGCTCTGCCAACGATTGGAATGCGCATCGCGCGACGCCGTGTCACACAGCCGCCTGATAGTTAGTCTACACCGCACACCTATCTGTGGTGCGGCACAGTGTACCTATGTAGGATATTCAAGTGCAGCGACACTCCACCAGGCCCGAATGCCAAGCCATTTGTGGCGTCGATTGTACATGAGGTTCAAATTGCGTCGGTCACTGGCGATCGTCGAACTTCGAGTCCTTCCTATGTACCGATTCCCCACACTCTTTTCTCCCCCTTCCCTACCGGTGATTCCCTAAGGGTCGCAGGATTGCAAATAAGACCTGGACAACGTTCCTGGGCTATAATTTGACAGCAGCAATTTTCGGACAGCCAGAATGGGTCCGCTGAGCCTCGGACAGCCCCATTGGTTCTGAAGTATCAGTAGGTACATCATGCGCACTCCGGCTTAACCCATTCATTTCCTCGAATGTTCATTCAATATTTTCCATAGAAGTAGACGTGTTTGGCCCGTGATCTCATCCACCTCTGGTGGTGCACTAGTATTGGGCATGTTTTACTTTCTCAGATTGCTGCTTAGGGCTTACGAGCTCCAGATTAAGTGCCAATTACCTGTGCTTAAGTCCCAATTGTGAGCGACGGGCACCACACGCCTGGTTACATGTGTTTCGTTCCTTTTTCGTTTGCTGCCTTCAAGGCTGAGTTTTTGCTGGGTATTATGTCTGGACACTACCAGTAATAGCCGACCAATCCAACCTTGCTCAGCGGATGCCTTGCCTGGGTTTATGCGCTGAAGCCTGCCATGGGGAACCAGCCCGCAGTCGGTCTCGAGCCACACCTCAGTTTGTGTGGTGCCCCGATAGTCTTTCTAACCTATGCCGCCCTGAAGTCTCACGGAGAGACCAATCAATTTCTTACCTACCATTGGGTCTTACAGGATGCCAACATCATCCTCCCAGCCTCCGATACCATCACACGGCCCAGGTCTGACGGATCACCGGGAAGTGGTAGAATCCAAACCTGGCTTTGGTTTGGCTTCAACCTATATTCGGCGCCAGACTTTCGGCTGAAAAAGTACATGCCACAATTCCACGGCCTTACTCGTGCGAGGCGACAATCGGTCCTGACCTCGGTCGTGAGTCACCCCGTGCTCCTTGCTCCCATAACAGTTACCCTTGTAGTGGTCTGCGCTGGCTGCCGGGACGTCACGTTGACCCGCGCGGGCCGTACCCACCACGCATTCCACCGGGCGGTACAGTGCCAACGGGCCGTACCCACCGTACCCACCGTACAGTGCCGCGCGGGCCGTACCCACCACGCATTCCACTGGGCGGTACAGTGCCGACGGGCCGTACCCACCGTACCCACCGTACAGTGCCGCGCGGGCCGTACCCACCACGCATTCCACTGGGCGGTACAGTGCCAACGGGCCGTACCCACCGTACCCACCGTACAGTGCCGCGCGGGCCGTACCCACCACGCATTCCACTGGGGGACCCACCGTACAGTGCCGCGCGGGCCGTACCCACCACGCATTCCACTGGGCGGTACAGTGCCGACGGGCCTCCCGTACCCACCGTACAGTGCCGCGCGGGCCGTACCCACCACGCATATCCACTGGGCGGTACAGTGCCAACGCGTGCCGTACCCACCGTACCCACCGTACAGTGCCGCGCGGGCCGTACCCACCACGCATTCCACTGGGCGGTACAGTGCCAACGGGCCGTACCCACCGTACCCACCGTACAGTGCCGCGCGGGCCGTACCCACCGTACCCACCGTACAGTGCCGCGCGGGCCGTACCCACCACGCATTCCACCGGGCGGTACAGTGCCGACGGGCCGTACCCACCGTACCCACCGTACCCACCGTACAGTGCCGCGCGGGCCGTACCCACCACGCATTCCACCGGGCGGTACAGTGCCGACGGGCCGTACCCACCGTACCCACCGTACAGTGCCGCGCGGGCCGTACCCACCGTACCCACCGTACAGTGCCGCGCGGGCCGTACCCACCACGCATTCCACCGGGCGGTACAGTGCCGACGGGCCGTACCCACCCCTACCACCGGGCGTACAGTGCCGACGGGCCGTACCCACCGTACAGTGCCACGCGGGCCGTACCCACCGTACCCACCGTACAGTGCCGCGCGGGCCGTACCCACCACGCATTCCACCGGGCGGTACAGTGCCGACGGGCCGTACCCACCGTACCCACCGTACAGTGCCGCGCGGGCCGTACCCACCACGCATTCCACCGGGCGGTACAGTGCCGACGGGCCGTACCCACCGTACCCACCGTACAGTGCCGCGCGGGCCGTACCCACCACGCATTCCACCCGGCGGTACAGTGCCGGGAAAAATCACCAGTGACTGAAAGTAAAACAGTCAGTTTTCCACCTCCCCTCCCCATGAGCTAAATTAACGCTTGGCCCGGCGGAGGCAGATAACTCTCCTGCCGCTAAACATCCCGCCACGTACGGTCAGTGCTCGAATTCAGAGAGCGGCAGCCATTTCAACTGGAGGGGAGGGGCGCTGACCTGACCAGCTGATTATCGTTTGGCCACGGCCGGTGTTCAGTCGAGGGAGGGGGAGACGCAACGCGCCTGGCTTTCAATCCAGGTTATGAAGAGTGGCTGGATATCGCGGCTTTATGTCCCACCTATGGCCAATGAAAGTTTGAATCGCTCTCGAAAACGGCGCGTTAACTGTATTCCAATCAACGTTCGTCCGTTCTCTCCACGGCCACTCGTATTTGGCAGGAACATCCTAAAGGGCAACGGCAAATACAAAGAAAGGGAGAAGTCCTCATTTCCTGACAGACCTCACCTGTTGCTTGGCCTCGCTTCAACGACGCCACGTTGTGCCGCGTACCGACGTTCCGTCCCTCCCCGACCTGTTCTTTCTCTCCATTGCAGTGGGGGAAATGGAACAAGTGAGGTTTCTTGTTCACACGGGTAATTTCCTTTTTTCACCATGTTTTGTTTTCACAGAGCTCTATCTACTTTCTCTTTTCACTCTCGTCAGGTCGGGAAGGGGCTCTCGAGAGCCCACTCAGAATTTTCGCGTTAGCGGCCGAATGCGTAGACGCAGTGACAGGAAATTATCAGTAGGTAAGCATACATCTGTGATACATATTTTGCAAAATTTCATGTTGAGGTCATCAACGGTTATTGATCTGGATGAAGTCAAAGGAGCGATACTCCAAAATATTCCAAATGCCGCCAAACAGAGTAGTTGTAACATATAAGCACCAAACTCAGAGCATACTGTCCTTTCATCAAGACGAATAAACTTCTATCTGGAGATGGTAATTAAGGTCAAGATTACTGACCTGAGATCAGTCCAATTTCCGCATATGGTTACCGTATTCAGTCGGGAAGTGTAAATTTGCGTGTAATATCTTACCAAAGATGACACAAAGTACGAAAAAAAACATTCTGAGTTAATATATGTGCCAAAGGTTAATGGCATACGGTCAGGTCACCTATGTTAATGGCATACGGTCAGGTCACCTATGTTAATGGCATACGGTCAGGTCACCTATGTTAATGGCATACGGTCAGGTCACCTATGATGTATTTCTACACGATGCCATCTGATGCGGAATCTTGCTGCTTTTACCCAAGTAATATCTGACCTCGGTTTCAGCGATGCCTAAGTCATGCCACATGATGCTGGATGACCAACGAATGACCTGGGATGACTTGACCTCGTGCAATCAGACCTGATTTGGTCTGATGTGACCTTACTTTTGAACTATTTTCCAAGCGGTGCACACTTAGGCGATGGCTGTAGAGATCGGCTTATCAACGTGTGCATTATTCCAGTGTGAACTAGGTCAGATCACGAGGTCAGAAGCTAGACAGTTGGCAAAGATGTTTCGGTATTATATCAGTTCTTCTTGGAACACAATTTTATGCTTAAAAAGTGATGTCCAAGACATATTTAAGCTTTAACATACTTGACCTGATCATATTTCATGACCTGACCTGACCTTTTAATTTTCGCATGTCAATCAGATGTAAATGAGTTGCTTAAATGGTTATGTTAGCAGGAACCGAGACGTATATTCATATTTTCCAGGTGTGTCTCTAACATGCATGGGTGAAAAATTGGTTTTCAAGCCTGATATGGACCTGACCTGACCTATCCTGTCTTGACCCTTTTCCACTATGATCAACATAAATTAATTCATCTATGCTAATTATTGAACAACAACGTATAAAAAATACACACTCTGTCTTCTTTTAATCATTCCCAGGGACTCAGTCAGGGAATCAGTCAGAGTCCATATATTGAAGTAATGCGATCTCTGGTGACCTGATTATCAGAAAAATGCAAATATACGATATGTTTTGGGCTCTCTATGACCAGAGCTTTCAAACGTTGTTCTATATTTCATCCTAGAATACGCACATTGGAAGTTAGAGAGGAGGAGGGGGCTTTCAAGAGCCCCCCCCCCCGGCCCAGCGAAGATAGATTTGTCGGTCGGCCCGGCGAGGGTTATTATTCATGAGCATGTATGACCCTCTTCTCAGTGGTGTCGCTCCCTTCCCGAACAGGCCGCCACCAGCCGTTGAAATAGCCATCACGGGTACTTACCTGTGCGCACTTCGCTCGGAACATGCTTTCATTTCGGTTCTGCTCATTTCCAAACTTGATCGACGCATTGCGGCGGCATACTCTACACTTACTACGCCTTCTAGCACTACACCGAATAACTACTCCACAGCGCCTTCTAGCACTACACCGAATAACTACTCCACAGCGCCTTCTAGCACTACATCGAATAACTACTCCACAGCGCCTTCTAGCACTACACCGAATAACTACTCCACAGTGCCTTCTAGCACTACACCGAATAACTACTCCACAGCGCCTTCTAGCACTACACCGAATAACTACTCCACAGCGCCTTCTAGCACTACATCGAATAACTACTCCACAGCGCCTTCTAGCACTACACCGAATAACTACTCCACAGCGCCTTCTAGCACTACACCGAATAACTACTTCACAGCGCCTTTTAGCACTACACCGAATAACTACTCCACAGCGCCTTCTAGCACTACACCGAATAAAACTCCACAGTGCCTTCTAGCACTACACCGAATAACTACTCCACAGCGCCTTCTAGCACTACACCGAATAACTACTTCACAGCGCCTTTTAGCACTACACCGAAGAAGTACTCCACAGCGCCTATCCGGGTGGGTTTACACGATCCCGGTTTATTTGATCCCCTTTCCATGCCAAGGTTAATGGTAGCCTCTGCTCCGCTTCCCTTGGCGATCCCAGGCTGGCGTTGCTGGTGCCGGACAGGCCAAATGACTGGCACAGATGGCAGACCCATCTCGATGGCAGACCCATCTCGCACCAGGAGCCGTTCACTCAGCCGTTCGCTCCCGCTGTTCCGAGCGACTCTCCGTTGACCAGTGCACCACTCTCCGTTGACCGGTGCACCATTCTTCGTGACAGTGCTGTCCAGTGGGGGGAATCTTTGAGGGAGTCGTGGCCGCTCGTCGACATGGCTCTCGTATTTGGCGACCCCGGGTGTCGCCAGCACTGTGACACTCGACCCATTCCTTTGTGGGCTTGCAGTCTCGCTTCTCATTGGTGGAGATCTGGGCCGAACTGGTACGGTGGACACCCGCCTCAGGCCGTCAGACAACGGCGGCCGACTACTGCTGCCGCCCGGCCAGCAACAGCAGACCAGCAGCAGATCCTGATTGGTGGACACCCGCCTCAGGCCGTCAGACAACGGCGGCCGACTACTGCTGCCGCCCGGCCAGCAACAGCAGACCAGCAGCAGATCCTGATTGGTGGACACCCGCCTCAGGCCGTCAGACAACGGCGGCCGACTACTGCTGCCGCCCGGCCAGCAACAGCAGACCAGCAGCAGATCCAGATTTGTTACAATGTAGATGTCACCCCGTGGGAGCTAAAGTTTTCATCGAAGCTCATGCATACACTTTAATGCTAACAAGTCATACCCGCATAACCTGAATGCAAAGATGTGGTACGAAAAACAGCTGCTACACTATCTTAGTTATTATTTTGTGTGGTGAAGAGTATCGGTTTTATGAGACATCGACCGTTAGATCACATAGCGTCGTCAATCTTGCCGTTTGGCCGACCAAACGCCGATTGGCCGCGGGCGAATGGTGGCGACAGGTGAGACTCGAACCCACAATCTTTCGATTGCGAGGCGGGTAGCTTACCGGTAGACCACTTATCCTTCTTATTTTGTGTGCTTGCCCAGGTGTGGGTAGCGCATTAGCGATTCTTGTACTCCTTCGCTTTCTCTTCGGAAACATCGATAGACATATCGCCACATTCAGGGAGGGGGCAAAACAAAGCATGGGGCATATGAATCATGCCCCGAGCAAAAGTATGTGAATTTTCAGATGTGGATGCAAGGGCCGTTCGAATACCGCGACCTACATGGACAACGAATCCTCCAGTGACCCGAGTTAACGGCACGATGCGTCCGTCGAAATCGAGTCCCTTTTAAGAACCCGCTCCTCTGAGAGGAAGGGAGACAGAGAGATCTGATATTAACACAAACATGATTATTTCTACTGCGCCTTATCGCTAAGCAGTGATGACACGTTTGTCAACAGATATTTCAGACACCAATATCCAGATGCGGGCCTTTCAACCAATTGCACCCCATTGTCGTTCGAAAAGCGATGGTGTGTCGGTTTCAGTCGGCCGGAAGGCATGATACGGGGCACTTAAAACAAATCCCATCCAAACGTAGCTAGCGGTAGCTTTTCCAGAATGGAAAGCAGTACCGGAAATGATACAGTGTGACATGAAGCGACGATGCAGGAGAGGTGAATGATCGTGACACAAACATGCCGTGTGGACCACACCTCGGCTGAACACGTCCGAGTCCTCTCCGAGCCACCCCCGTACCCCCATCCAGCCTCCCCCATCAGCGTGGACCACACCTCGGCTGAACACATCCGAGTCCTCTCCGAGCTACCCCCGTACCCACATCCAGCCTCCCCCATCAGCGTAGCCATGCTCGGTCAACAATCTTTAGATTTCCTCGTTCCTTTGATCACTATGCAATGCTGCAGGGGGACATATATTACCCCCTTACTATCCGAAGGCAAGTGTCAATCTAGATGACATCAATTTTCAGGTGACCACGATGACTTTTCTAGCGTAGACATGAGTAAGGTGCTTTCTTCAATTCTGGCACTTGCCACTGATTCCATCGAGATTTGTGTTATTCAATGCAGTCATTCTGTGTCGCAAATGGAGGGCCTCATAACCTGGCGAGTACTGTGGGCAAGGGACCGTTTAGACCTCGGAACCTAATGTGGCCAGTGCTGCGTCTTTCCCTGAGTAGGTGGAAGCTGAACGGAAATCGACAGTATGATGTCAACAATGATGATGTCAACATAGCCAATCGCCACCACCACCCGACGAGCATTACCATGGCGGCAGGATGCCTCAGAAGCAATCCTGAACGGTCTACAGGATGAGGTTCCAAATTTACCCATAAAACATCACGATCCCGAACCGTGCAGACCTGGGATGACCTTCAACATGGTGCAGGGATGTTGAACTGGTCAGGTCAGTCACACAGCTCGGTCTTGATGTCAGCGAAAACATCACAACCACATTTCAAACACGCAGCTCTGGGCTGAGTGCCATTCATCAGTAGCGGCGAGCCAGAAGGCGTGCTCTTCAAAAGAAACTTATCTTATTCGTACTGCTAAGGGAAAGTTGGTTGATCGCTAAGCTCTGCGAGGAATCGGCACATCGTGTTCCCTTATTCTCCGTGCCTTTCCGAAATGTGTGAGTGGTTGTGTCGCTCCGTCCAGTCTACGTGCCAAGCATTGCATCAATTTCAGATGCAATTGATCTAGTATTTGGTATGTCACGAACAAATCCACTGTCACATTTATTATGCTCAGGTACTGAGCACGGCGATGGCCGTAATGCAATCACTAGACTACATCACGAGACTACATCGCCTTTCGAATGCTCAGAACTCGCCTGCGCCTCTAAAGTCAACTAAGCGACGGTTCTGAACTTACGTGCGAAATGGCCCAACTTCAGGTGCTCCGGGTGAGTGGCATTACAATTCATTTTACCTGGTGGCGGCAAGTGAGCTCAAAATGAACAATCGCTACCTTGTGGAAGTCAATGCTTTTATCAGGGACCAGAGCATCTCCTATGGGAGAGGGGAGGAGTTGAAGCGACAATTAAAAAAACATTATCTGGCTTGTGTGGCATACGAATCTTAAGCTTGCAATTTAGATTGCTACATAATTATTGGTACTGAATGGGCTATATTCTGAGACGTGATTTATGCTCATCATGCTTGCCGATGTTGTTCGGTGAATTGTTGGTCGAAGTTATGCTTTCTTACTTCCATGAGGTTTTCAAGCAGGTACAACACCGGGCGGAATAGGCGGACAGGTACAACACCAGGCGGGATAGGCGGACAGGTACAACACCGGGCCGGATAGGCGGACAGGTACAACACCGGGCGGGATAGGCGGACAGGTACAACACCGGGCGGGATAGGCGGACAGGTACAACACCGGGCGGGATAGGCGGACAGGTACAACACCAGGCGGGATAGGCGGACAGGTACAACACGGGGCGGGATAGGCGGACAGGTACAACACGGGGCGGGATAGGCGGACAGGTACAACACCGGGCGGGATAGGCGGACAGGTACAACACCGGGCGGGATAGGCGGACAGGTACAACACCAGGCGGGATAGGCGGACAGGTACAGCATAGGGCGGGATAGGCGGACAGGTACAACACCGGGCGGGATAGGCGGACAGGTACAACACGGGGCGGGATAGGCGGACAGGTACAACACCGGGCGGGATAGGCGGTCAGGTACAACACGGGGTGGGATAGGCCGACAGGTGCAACACCGGGCGGGATAGGCGGACAGGTACAGCATAGGGCGGGATAGGCGGACAGGTACAACACGGGGCGGGATAGGCGGACAGGTACAACACCGGGCGGGATAGGCGGTCAGGTACAACACCAGGCGGGATAGGCGGACAGGTACAACACCGGGCGGGATAGGCGGTCAGGTACAACACGGGGTGGGATGGGTGGACAGGTACAACACCGGGCGGGATAGGTGGACAGGTACAACACCGGGCGGGATAGGCGGACAGGTACAACACCGGGCGGGATAGGCGGACAGGTACAACACCGGGCGGGATAGGCGGACAGGTACAACACGGGGCGGGATAGGCGGACAGGTACAACACCGGGCGGGATAGGCGGTCAGGTACAACACGGGGTGGGATAGGCCGACAGGTGCAAACCGGGCGGATAGGCGGACAGGTACAGCATAGGGCGGGATAGGCGGACAGGTACAACACGGGGCGGGATAGGCGGACAGGTACAACACCGGGCGGGATAGGCGGTCAGGTACAACACCAGGCGGGATAGGCGGACAGGTACAACACCGGGCGGGATAGGCGGACAGGTACAACACGGGGCGGGATGGGTGGACAGGTACAACACCGGGCGGGATAGGCGGACAGGTACAACACCGGGCGGGATAGGCGGACAGGTACAGCATAGGGCGGGATAGGCGGACAGGTACAACACCGGAGCGGGATAGGCGGACAGGTACAGCATAGGGCGGGATAGGCGGACAGGTACAACACGGGGCGGATAGGCGGACAGGTACAACACGGGGCGGGATAGGTGGACAGGTACAACACGGGGCGGGATAGGTGGACAGGTACAACACCGGGCGGGATAGGCGGACAGGTACAACACCGGGCGGGATAGGCGGACAGGTACAACACGGGGCGGGATAGGCGGACAGGTACAACACCGGGCGGGATAGGCGGACAGGTACATCACCGGGCCGGATAGGCGGACAGGTACAGCATATGGCGGGATAGGCGGACAGGTACAACAACGGGCGGGATAGGCGGACAGGTACATCACCGGGCCGGATAGGCGGACAGGTACATCACCGGGCCGGATGGGCGGACAGATACAACACCAGGCGGCACTGCCACCGCTTAATGAGACACCTGAGCCATCGGTAGTTGCCAGAATTATCAGTAGCATGGCAGGCGGGGACAAGAAGACGACCACAGGGAGCCTGGACCGCCAGCAACGCTACGAGCGGTGATCAGAGGAACCCTTGAGCGCCGGAAGTGCGGTGGCGACCACCGTCTTCACACCGGAGGTGGTCTGGGCCGCTGGAGATGAGACAGGCGGTGTTCGAAGACGGTCTGAGAGGGGAAGGAGAGAGAGAGAGAGAGAGAGAGAGAGAGAGAGAGATATATATATATATATATATATATATATATATATATATATATATATATATATATATATATATATATATATATATATATATATATATATATATATATATATATATATATATATATATATATATATATATATATATATATATATATATATATATATATATATATATATATATATATATATATATATATATATATATATATATATATATATATATATATATATATATATATATATATATATATATATATATATATATATATATATATATATATATATATATATATATATATATATATATATATATATATATATATATATATATATATATATATATATATATATATATATATATATATATATATATATATATATATATATATATATATATATATATATATATATATATATATATATATATATATATATATATATATATATATATATATATATATATATATATATATATATATATATATATATAAAAAAAGAAAAAAAATATATATATATATAAAGATATATATATATATATATATATATATATATATATATATATATATATATATATATATATATATATATATATATATATATATATATATATATATATATATATATATATATATATATATATATATATATATATATATATATATATATATATATATATATATATATATATATATATATATATATATATATATATATATATATATATATATATATATATATATATATATATATATATATATATATATATATATATATATATATATATATATATATATATATATATATATATATATATATATATATATATATATATATATATATATATATATATATATATATATATATATATATATATATATATATATATATATATATATATATATATATATATATATATATATATAGAGAGAGAGAGAGAGAGAGAGAGAGAGAGAGAGAGAGAGAGAGAGAGAGAGAGAGAGAGAGAGAGAGAGAGAGAGAGAGAGAGAGAGAGAGAGAGAGAGAGAGAGAGGGAGAGAGAGAGATAGGCAGATCGACCACCGCCTGTTGTGCAACAGAGGTGATCTGAGCCGCCAGGAGCCAGAAAGGCAGGATTGACCATCGCTAGAAGCGATGCAGGCATCTCGAGACACCGAAAGTGGATCAGGTAAGTGGCCAATACTTTTTTTGATATCACGAGCTAATCTCATTTTGTTTATTAATTGTTTATTTTCAAAACACGTTCATTATTTCACGCAATCTTATCCACCACACATAGTTAAGGTTCAGGTCAAAACCATGCATATCGAATGCAAACAAGGTATGCGAATTGCATAATGCATTGTCGCGCAGCTTGTTCTGAACCAGCACAACAGTGAGGCGGTATTTGAGCAACAGGATGTCATGAAGAACAAAACCTGCATGGTCAGAGGTACAAGAGCGGGCTGGATATGTGCCCAGAAACACAACAGATGCGATCTGGGCCGTCATCAGAAGCGCACCAGGTGCATATGAGCCAGACGTAGCTCTCGATACCATGAGACCAGCTATCTGAATCGGCACTGTCGGTGTGAGGGTTCGCATGCCTCAACAGTTTCCCTCAGCAGTTTGTTATGTGGTGCTGGCATTGGCGTCTACACTGAGGGGCCGGAAAGACGTGTCCCCTCAAACTACGCAAACTTTAGAGCTACGCCTTTGACGTAGCATGGAAAGAATTGACATACACACCCGCTTGTTACTCTCTGACATGCAAAATCCGTGACGACTGCAACGATCATTGGACGTCATTAATGCCATGACCTTGCCATTATTGGACGTCATTAATGCCATGACCTTGCCATTATTGGACGTCATTAATGCCATGACCTTGCCATTATTGGACGTCATTAATGCCATGACCTTGCCACCGGAATTGCACCCGACAGTGAGAGAGCGGCCTCGTCCCGATATCACAGTGAGGTGGCCTAGCTAGCACAGCTAATTGGCATCCAGCCATGAACATTACCCGCCACAGCAAACACGTTCAAAGGCTAGTACATCGACAGCTCAAGAGTATTCGCAAATCAAAATAGAAAATACTGAGCTAATTAGCATAGCCTCTTCGCAGAGCATATATCCGGATTATCTTATTCTTCTTTTTCGCTTTGACTACTTTAAAAGCAATACAATATCTTCTATTTGTTGTAGAAAACAGAAACACAGTGACATCACACACGCAGTTTTTCTCCAGCCCATGGCCGCATATGGCGGCTGCGGGGATGACACCCCTGACCTCCCAAACACCCCTGTGTTGGAGTTTAGGGGCGCATCGACTGCAGAGGTCATCCCAAACACTCCTGTGTTATTGGAGCGCCATATACTTAATAACTTGGCTATCCTCTCTTTGGTAGTCATCTTCTTCTTGCTTTCACATCAACAACCATGCGCATATTCAAGAGTACATCATTTTGCTATCTATGTCAGGTTGAAGGAGAATGTCACGAGAAGTTGAAGGAGAATGTCACGAGAAGGACAGTGAGCTGGTGCCGGCACACTGAGGGGAAAAATCGCAACACATTGGCCAACACATTGGCCATGGCGTTTGTGATGACTCTCCACAGAGTTGAAACCACACACTTCAAAGCAACGAACAAAAACAAGAGCAATAGCAACGATCAGACCAGTGTCACTATTGGTGTGTACTCACACAGTTTGTTAACAAACGGTGTGATGTAAACAACAAACTATGTAAAATCACGGTTCTTGGTCTTGGTTTCCAACCACAAGGAGTGTAATTTGGACACTATTTTTGATTGTGTTACAAACCATGTGATGCTACGATGCCTTTCAGTAATAAAACAACATATATGTTCCAAACTAATTTGAGGTATTTCCAATAATTATTAAGTGGTGAAACACCGTCGAATTAATAATATAATGAATAATGAAAATACATGATATCAAACGATGTAGAATGTGATATTTCATTCCAAACAATATGCAATTAAATTCCACAAATCCTTGCTAAGAATATCAGCTGAAAACATAAAGACATAAAGACATAAAAGATCAGTGCAACTATGAGCCACAAGGGCCCTTCTTGGTTGCACTCTGGACACTGAACCATTTGCCCACCAAATCCGCCGATCAACCCTCCCTGGAATACAGAAAAACAAGCCCTCTATTCTGATAATGATTGTCGATGCTGTTTTTAAAGATGTTCAGTATGCTGCTACTGACAATGGTTTCTGGCAGCTGATTCCAGTGTTCTACTACCCTGTTGGTGAAGAAAGACTGTCTTAACCTTGTCCTGCTGTGTTTAACTTTAATTTTGAATTGATGACCTCTAATTGCATCATTTCTGTTAAATTCAAACATTTCCCTGAGATATCCCTGTTCCTGGCCATGAACAAATTTAAAGACCTCAATGAGATCTCCTCACAGCCTTCTATATCTAAGTGAAAAGAGAATGTAAACAAATAAACCCACATTTCATGGCAACTGTCACACCTTTCAGATATTGACAGACATTGACGGTGGGAGCATGAAGCCCAACGTCGGCAATAGGCTTCAACTGCGGACATTCACTAAGAATAACAAGCACATGAGTACCTCGTACCTGAATTTATTGGCGCATGAATACAATAGAAATGATACAGAATGAAGAACATAACATCATGCGGCATAAATATTGGGAGGGGCGACACCATGGATAGAAAATCCGACGGGGTTTGAGTGGGGGACGGGAACCCTGTAACTGGTCCTAAGGTCCTTGTCTAACATGCTAACTGTACCCTCCCCCAGTGAAGCTGCATTCCCCGTTGATCGAACATTACTGGGGAGGGGTGAGGGGAGGGGATTCGGAAGGTCGGATTTGGCACCCATTGACGTCAATGGTAGTCCCCTGCCAGCGACGGATCCAGGGGAGAGGAGAATTTCAGGATTTAGCGGGGAAGGGGCGGTACCCCACCTCCAACCTTCACCTCCCCCATCCCGCCACCTATAGCGGATAAAGATGGAGTTGGCGATCTGTCCTCAGTCTCGTATCCCACTAAATCCCCAGCTGCTCGCTGCGACTGAACGTCGTGAAAAACAAGTCAAATTCATCCACTTTGTCCTTACTGGCACTGCTGTCTACCAAAATTAACACAACCTAGAACATATATTATCACAAGCGATGCATTTACCACGATTGTTGAAAATCAACAACCTTTGCGAAATACAAACAATGCAACAACACACATCTTCCCATAGTTTGTGATTAACAAACCATGTACGTTGGATTTTGTGGTTTTGTTAGCTCATGATGTTAGTGAAATGTCGTCATTACAAGTAACAACACAAACGGTGAATCACACCAAATTCGGTGCGAATGCACAGCTTGTGCTTTAGTGAGATTGGCCTCTGGCTTTCATTTGGATTTAAAACACCGACGTTCGATCTGTGTGACTCCATTACCAAGCCCATCTGTCACCAAATTAACTTAAGGTACGGCAGGTGGGTCGGTGAGTGCCACGGCTACTTTGGGAGTGGCACGGTGTTGGCCAGAGGAGCCAGCCGGCTGCAGGAGAAGGAGAGCCAGCCGGCTGGAGGAGGAGGAGGAGCCAGCCGGCTGGAGGAGGACGAGCCAGTCGGCTGGAGGATGAGGAGCCAGCCGGCTGGAGGAAGAGGAGGAGGAGCCAGTCGGCTGGAGGAGGAGGAGTCAGCCGGCTGGAGGAGGAGGAGGAGGAGCCAGCCGGCTGCATCGGCCCCAGCTCGGTAGTTGGATCTATTACATCACCATCCTGAGGTCAGATCAAGTCTCATTTTGTTCGTGGCCGCAGCACACCAATCTTCATAAAGCGGTTTGGCTGCCATCTTCGAAAGGATATTTCGAGGAGGCGATTTATTTCATTTCATTGTTTTCGTTGCGTGCATTACCGGACGCCTTCAACGTCCATTTGTGAGAGCTCTCGCACTTCCGACGTGGTAGGAAGAGCCATCTTTCAGTCCTATCAAGAATGGCGCTCCTTGCTGGTCTTACGTAGTCCTGGCGAATATGTGCTATTACCGTGATGGGATTTGAGCCATGACCGAGGTGTCTGTTGCGTGTAGTCGTCTAGCTCTGTCATAGGACTACAGGAGTGCAGGAAATAGTAGAGCACCGAAAGGCTCTCGATCTGGGTATTATTAGGTACGGTTTCCCATTCAATTGAGATTTAAGTTGCGGCGCTTCATGGCAGTTGCAAGTATAACTTAATGGACAGCCTGTGCTCTCGGATATTTTTGGAAAATGCTTGTATGGAAAAAAATGGAGCCCCAACGAACACATGAATACAGCTTCAAAGACCTCGATGTCTTTAAGATTTCGCAATTATTCCACATCTATTTCAGAGCTCCAAACCCTTCTTCCCCCATTGACAGGACATGCTAGGCGCGTTTTCAGCAGCAATTTGCTCCACTCCATGCCGCTGATGATCCTCCCAAACATTCATGACGCCACACTTTGTTTCTGTTAAAACATCTCGGACATGAATACAACACGTATACCATTATATATGTAAGCCTTTACATTAATAACACGGCACATGTTTTGTTTGGCAGTGGACAGAGAACAATGCCAGATGCATGGCTTCTGGTATAATTTTAATTAAAACATTTCATATTTTCAATCCCATGCTCTCAGATATGGCAGTCGAACAAATCAGTCGATGTCTGAGCTTCCTCTGGTAATCTGCTGCGCCATGTCAGTCGATGTCTGAGCTTCCTCTGGTAATTTGCTGCGCCATATTTATTGTTGCAGAGTTGTGAGCACGTCGGATACATCAGATGTAGATGAATACACGTGACATATATTTATTAAACACATTTATGTGGAAATTTATTTTACGGTTGTCTTGACAAACTTGAACCATACTCCTCGCTGATTAACTATTCCGCTAATTTTGTCGTCTGGGAACCGTACGTCCACCTCGTGAAGGCGAGAGGCACATACACATGCGAATCAGAAATAATTAATAATCGTTAAGTTTATCGTTACTTGCTGGCGTTTGTACGCTTACTTCTTCTGACTTCAGGAACACCGATGAACAAAAATTGTCTTGAAACTACTGTGGTGATTACCATTGCTCATCGCTCCTAATTACACTAATCGTTACGTCAGGTCTCCTCGCTCTATGGTGCTCCTGGATCTGCGAGATACGGGCGCAAAAATCCGCCGTAAACCTGGCTACTGCTTACTTCTGTAAGCTGGGCCAGGAAATGGCGTAATAAAGGCACAGATGGTAATAGACCAAGCTAAGTAATTGGCCGGAGTTAGGTTGTTATTACTTATGGAGTTATAAGACGGCTGAATGGAAAATAACGATTTTATTTACCTTTCACAAATTGACCAATCGTCTGCAACCATTGCGACGCTATATGATGCCAATTTTGAAGTACGAAATCTGACGCAGCAGAACCTGAAGGGTTCACCTGTTTACACGCCATAGCCGGCGCCGAGGTACACCTTCCAGCCATGCCGCCGGAACTGGCAACGCAACTTCTCCGCCTCGCCTTAACGCAGCCATGTGAGGTCGAACAGTTGAACGCAATGAATGCCGTTTGTTGCTTTATCTTAACACCGGCAGCTCGTAAGCGGAATTCTGAAAGGAATCCTTGCATTTTCCTGGACAAAAATCACTGGAAGAGGTTGCCCATGGCAAGCTGAATTAATTAAGCGTGCTCTTATGGCACTAACGTTTATAAAGTGAACAACAGCAATCATGGTAAAAATTTACTCCGTTGTTCGGGATTAAGTTTCGGTATTCCGAGTTTCGCATCATACTCTGTCCTATTCTGGTTCACATTATGCTAAAGAATGACAACCAATTTCACTTTAGATGGAGTTGAAAGATGGCCTGGAATCAATATTCTCTCCTGGAGCAAAGATCCTGAGCGAGTTGCTGTGCATTGTCGAATGGGATGGTCTACTGGGCACTGCTAATTATGTCCCTTCCTCCATATCGCAGGCTCGTACTCGCTTTTGGTATGATCAACCGTTCAAGTTTGCACCTCCACCATATTTATAGACATTGAGAGTCGATCACAATCGACTGGTGATGCGCGTAACTATCGCCATAATTGGAAGTTGGGTGATGTAGTTAGCACATGGGGACGGCTCCGGCCGAAACTGGATAGTTATTGGCGGCAGGAGGGTTATTAAACTCTCACCACAAATTGTTTAGCTGTCCCACAAACTTACAACGGAGACCGTCATGGCTGATACGATTGGGATGGAAGGGTTCGAAGATCATTTATTGTTCAAGATCGGGCCTCACAAATCGATTGCACGGTTGACGGCAAAGCAGAGGGGGGAGGGGGTCATAGCTTTTCGAGGTCACGGTGTCCTAAACTGGTACGGATGAGCTTCCCCCATTTTTATTATTATTCTGTATCATATGCTAATCTTGATGTGATTGGCGAAGCCTATTACAGCTGCAAAACAAAATAACCGCAAGCTAAAACAGCTCAGTCTACGCTAACCCAACCGGTCCATACCACCTCAGCCCCTTACATTTTGTTTAAACTATGTCTATTGGGTTATCTTAGTCCCTGAACACGATTCTGATTAGCAGTTTGCCCTGTATGATGAAGTAAGGTACGACGTCATACCACAAATTGCTCTTTTTAAATTGATCCATCTCTGGAACGGGAGGGATTTCTTACATCCGAATATGTCATCGGGTGGCAAGATACAATTTTGTAAACAAACAAGATCAATGAAGTTTTTAAAACAATTTTCAAAACATACTTAACACGAATATGGATAACATTGCGACTTGTGAACCAAACCCCTCGCTATTTTCTTCAAACATCGATTTTATAATTTTATGCTCGATTTCACCCTATAATCATGGATAGATAAAGTTGGATCTCAACTCAAACAGCGCACACAAAAAAACGCAAATACGGGCGGGCGGGCGGGTGCGGCGCCGCGGCGCCCAATGACGTCAGAGAGACAGACGTCTGTCACCTCTTCAATGAGCTTTAGTTACTTCCGATGCCGCAGGGCTCCAAACCACAATGGTGTCCATGCGTTAGAGCACTGATGATTTTGTTGATGGTGTAACTAGTGTCATTACCAATCGGACAAGGCAGCACTACATAGTGCACGCCCAGAACAACTACCTCAAGAGCCTGAAGTCCGGGTTTTCACCTGATGGGGCGATAATCTCGATTATTTTTTCCGGAAAACCATTGTTTTGTGCTACCAGATGCAGTGCGGGGTTACCACTGGGAGAACGCATAGGCGACTGTTCATCTATTTGTTGTTTATGCCCCAGCTGCCGATGTAACTATCAAAAGTCAATGTGATATGAGCGACAACACAAAACATAGAACAGACTCCGCGTATGCCCACCTTGGAAGCCGAGGTGAAGCTTGTTAAATTCAGAAACTGATAAAAAGGCACTCTATTTCAGAGACGGGCGCCTGTCCAGTACCAAAACAAATACACCAGAAACACGTGCCTTCTTAAAGAAGACTTCAACTTGAATTGCGAGTGGCACTTCGCGATCCATCACGGCAAAGGACCATGCGACGGGATTGGCGACACAGTGTAGCGGCCAACTGCACACGCCAGTCTGCAGCGGTCAACTGCACACGCCAGTCTGCAGCGGCCAACTGCACACGCCAGTCTGCAGCGGCCAACTGCGCACGCCAGTCTGCAGCGGCCAACTGTACACGCCAGTCTGCAGCGGTCAGCTGCACACGCCAGTCTGCAGCGGCCAACTGCGCACGCCAGTCTGCACACGCCAGCTGAGCGGACACGCCAGTTGGGCACTCGCACGCGGTAGCGGGCCGCCATCTGCGGGTCACTGCACACGCCGTTGCGCGGCACGCCGTCTGAGCGGCCACTGCACGCCAGTCTGCAGCGGCCAACTGACACGCCAGTCTGCAGCGGCCAACTGGCACGCCAGTCTGCAGCGGCCAACTGCGCACGCCAGTCTGCAGCGGTCAACTGACACGCCAGTCTGCGCTGCACGCCGTCTGACACCCGCCTGCAGCGGCCAACTGCACACGCCAGTCTGCAGCGGTCAACTGCACACGCCAGTCTGCAGCGGCCAACTGCGCACGCCAGTCTGCAGCGGCCAACTGCGCACGCCAGTCTGCAGCGGCCAACTGCGCACGCCAGTCTGCAGCGGTAACAACAGCGGCCAACGCAGTCGCGCGGCCAACTGTACAGCGCAGCACGCCAGTCTGCAGCGGTAACGGCCAACTGCACACGCCAGTCTGCAGCGGCCAACTGCGCACGCCAGTCTGCAGCGGCCAACTGTACAAGTCTGCAGCGGAGCGCCAGTCTGCAGCGGTCAACTGCACACGCCAGTCTGCAGCGGCCAACTGCACACGCCAGTCTGCAGCGGTCAACTGCGCACGCCAGTCTGCAGCGGCCAACTGCGCACGCCAGTCTGCAGCGGCCAACTGTACACGCCAGTTGCAGCGGTCAGCTGCACACGCCAGTCTGCAGCGGCCAACTTACACGCCAGTCTGCAGCGGCCAACTGCGCACGCCAGTCTGCAGCGGTCAACTGCGCACGCCAGTCTGCAGCGGCCAACTGTACACGCCAGTCTGCAGCGGTCAGCTGCACACGCCAGTCTGCAGCGGCCAACTGGGCACGCCAGTCTGCAGCGGCCAACTGCGCACGCCAGTCTGCAGCGGTCAACTGCACACGCCAGTCTGCAGCGGCCAACTGCACACGCCAGTCTGCAGCGGCCAGAATCGGACCAAATCTTAACGCTACATGCTATGTTTGAGCCCTGCTCGACGCCTATACCGTGTGTGTGCATACACATGTTGGTGATTAATTAAGCACTTTAACTGGGATTAAGTCTATGCGATGTGAGTTGCTCCAGTCGCATACTTCCCTGAAATACTGGTGCCACTTTGCGTACTTACTGCACCTCACTACATTACAGCAGAAATAACTGCTCCAGGTGTTCTTTGATCATTGGTATATCTGCTTGCAAAGTTGCTGTGATGAACTTTCCCAATAGCCAGTGATGGAACTTTCCCAAATGGGGCGGCGATGGGCAGGGGTGATGGCAAATTGCATTGTCATCCCAATATTTTCAGTCAACACCATGACTCCATGCTAAGCTTAAGCAGCATTGGGATACGGGTGGTCAACAGGTCCTCCAAAAGTATGGAAAGTTATGTTCCTGCCACCAGTGCACAGACTGGGGTGGGCCAACTGTTATAGTTACTCCCCACCTTCAGCCACCACAGACTGGGGTGGGCCAACTGCTATGGTTACTCCCCACCTTCAGCCACCACAGACTGGGGTGGGCCAACTGTTATAGATACTCCCCACCTTCAGCCACCACAGACTTGGGTGGGCCAACTGCTATGGTTACTCCCCACCTTCAGCCACCACAGGCTGGGGTGGGCCAACTGCTATAGTTACTCCCCACCTTCAGCCACCACAGACTGGGGTGGGCCAACTGCTATAGTTACTCCCCACCTTCAGCCACCACAGACTTGGGTGGGCCAACTGCTATGGTTACTCCCCACCTTCAGCCATTGAAAGCAAAATTGAGAAGTACTTTAACTAGCAATGTGATTTACTTTATCTATGAAATTACGATAATTGATAACATTTATTATCTCTTTCTGAAACATAATGGCGGTTATGTTCTAAAATTGGCCAGTGCTTTTTTCTTCTCCAAGAGTCGAGCTCATTTACACCAAACAAAATGATCTCGATCGAACAATCGCCATATTATCAAACGCTTCTCGTCGGCTGCCAGAACGATGAAAGTCCAAGGCGCAACCATCCGTCCAGACCGTGGCTGCCAGGTGTGTCGCGGTCTACACAAATTCGGGTGTCATATCGTGCCAGATGTTGCCATGTTTGGGGTTCAAGAAGACACCTCCCAATTGGAAAATTAACGTGAGAGAAAATACGGGACTGCATGTCATTTCTTTAAGTTAAAGTGGATCAAGGAGGTATAAATGTCCAATGTTTGATTGTGCAAAGCTGAATTCAGACCGTTCCAGCCCTGCGGATCCTCTGCGGATTGGTGTGCAGCTAAACATAAGGCGACGAGCCGCATTACCGACGTGGACCACCCTTATCGCTCGGGCGCCTCCACCCAACCGCCACCGTGCCGCGCGCACCCGGCCAGGTTTGTGAATTTTACTACACTGTTGGAGTTAAGGTCCCACTTTATTTATCAGTGATACCAAGATATAATTGAGAGTATAATTCCAAAATGCATGTCTAAAGAAAATCGGGAGGGGTGTTTTTCAGAAATCGAAATTATATACAACATTTTGGTAAAAAGAGTTATGAATATCCTTGCAAAAACATCCTGGCACATTTTGTTAAATAATTACATTTTGCCACCCATTTCTTGCATCTAGAAAATCTTTCCTGATTAGAGAAACATAGGAATTTAAAAGATCAGTTTGTGGTATCACGTCATATTACGTCCCCATGTAGGACAGATCGATGGTCAGAGAGATCTACAAGTCTCATAGTCGTCTTCGGGGCCTAAGATGCCTCCATACACAAAATATAAGCAAGATCTGAGGGAGTGGGGTGCTGAATTGTGCCCCTCACCGGCTGTGTTGGCATGGGATGGCCCTCCCATACTTTTTTTTCGGTTGAATCACTGTAAAAAGCGTGTGAAGGAGTTGGCATTCTTAATGCACTAGTTGGTGAAAACTTGTTTGGTAGCTTTCTTTCAATCGATTAAGCTATATATCCTATTTCCAACTCGACACCAGAGAAGACGAGATGGAGCTAAAGTCGCAATTAACTTCACTCAAGCGGTGTTTCAATATCCCCAGAACATATCTTAAAAAGTGAAGAAAAAAAGAATAAATCGAACATAATGATAAGGATACTGAGAGGCATTAAAGTCATACTAGATTACGGGAATTTATGAGGTTCGAATTACCCCTAAAAATGACACAGTATCAATAAAGATGCACAAACATCGAGTGTACGACACGTTGAACATTCATGAGTGCTGGAACTAATCAGAGCAAGTGAAATGTATCTCACCAGCAGATCGGACGAGTTCTTCTCGTAAATGGCTTTGGCCCGCGGGAACACCAGCTTCCGGGCTGACTCCTCGTCTATGTATTCGGCAACATTTGGGATAGCCAGCAGACAGGCTCGCTACGAAAAGAACAGCAGCAGTGACAATCCAGTGGCAACCAGCTGCCGGAAAGGCGCAACAGCAGTGGCAATCCAATAGCAATCATGCGTCTGAACAGTACAACTGTAGGAGCAATCTCGTAGCAACCAACTGAAAATAACAGCATCAGTGACGATTCAGCAGCAGCCAGGTGTGGACAGTGACGTTTTGAAATTAGCGTGTCCGTCGCCGTTAGATGTCGAGGACAGCGAGCACTGCGGCCGACGATATGACACGGTGTGGCGACACATGGGCTGACAGTAGGCAGCAGGCTGGCAGGTGGGCCTCCCTCTGGAGCGTGTACCAGCGCTCCAGCAGACACCCAGCACCCACACCACGGTGGACCTCACTGAAACTGCTTCATCTCGCATCAGCTGAAGCTTTGTCAGCTGAAGTCTGAAGTGAAATGACCAGCATTCGGGGTTAATTTGATCCACTGCACCGTGATATATATATGCAGTTGGGGATCATCAGGCTTAATGCTGCCGCCGAACGGCTATGAGATTAAGACCTAGACAGAGACAGAGAACTGAACGGTTTCTGTCTCAATCGTCTGAACCGTCTCAACCGAACGGCTAATTAAGACATGAACATATATTGATGATAGAGACAGAGACAGAGATAGACACAAAGGCAAAGACAGAGACGGAGATGGAGACGGAGACGGAGACGGAGACGGAAGCAGAGACAGAGACAGAGACAGAGACAGAGAGACAGAGAGACAGAGAAACAAAGAGACAGAAAACATATATACAGGGAAGATAGAGAGAGAGTGGGGGGAGGGAGAGAGACAGAGAGAGAGAGAGAGAGAGAGAGAGAGAGAGAGAGAGAGAGAGAGAGAGAGAGAGAGAGAGAGAGAGAGAGAGAGAGAGAGAGAGAGAGAGAGAGAGAGAGAGAGAGAGAGAGAGAGAGAGAGAGAGAGAGAGAGAGAGAGAGAGAGAGAGAGAGAGAGAGAGAGAGAGAGAGAGAGAGAGAGAGAGAGACAGAGAGAGAGAGAGAGAGAGAGACAGAGACAGAGAGAGAGAGAGAGAGAGAGACAGAGAGAGAGAGAGAGAGAGAGACAGAGAGAGAGACAGAGAGAGAGAGAGAGAGAGAGAGAGAGACAGAGACAGAGACAGAGACAGAGACAGAGACAGAGAGAGACAGAGACAGAGACAGAGACAGAGACAGAGACAGAGACAGAGACAGAGACAGAGACAGAGACAGAGACAGAGACAGAGACAGAGATAGAGAGATAGAGACAGAGAGAGAGACAGAGACAGAGATATAGATAGAGATATATATAGATATATACAGAGACAGAGACAGAGACAGAGACAGAGACAGAGACAGAGACAGAGACAGAGACAGAGACAGAGACAGAGACAGAGACAGAGACAGAGACAGAGACAGAGACAGAGACAGAGACAGAGACAGAGACAGAGACAGAGACAGAGACAGAGACAGAGACAGAGACAGAGACAGAGACAGAGACAGAGACAGAGACAGAGACAGAGACAGAGACAGAGACAGAGACAGAGACAGAGACAGAGACAGAGACAGAGACAGAGACAGAGACAGAGACAGAGACAGAGACAGAGACAGAGACAGAGACAGAGACAGAGACAGAGACAGAGACAGAGACAGAGACAGAGACAGAGACAGAGACAGAGACAGAGACAGAGACAGAGACAGAGACAGAGACAGAGACAGAGACAGAGACAGAGACAGAGACAGAGACAGAGACAGAGACAGAGACAGAGACAGAGACAGAGACAGAGACAGAGACAGAGACAGAGACAGAGACAGAGACAGAGACAGAGACAGAGACAGAGACAGAGACAGAGACAGAGACAGAGACAGAGACAGAGACAGAGACAGAGACAGAGACAGAGACAGAGACAGAGACAGAGACAGAGACAGAGACAGAGACAGAGACAGAGACAGAGACAGAGACAGAGACAGAGACAGAGACAGAGACAGAGACAGAGACAGAGACAGAGACAGAGACAGAGACAGAGACAGAGACAGAGACAGAGACAGAGACAGAGACAGAGACAGAGACAGAGACAGAGACAGAGACAGAGACAGAGACAGAGACAGAGACAGAGACAGAGACAGAGACAGAGACAGAGACAGAGACAGAGACAGAGACAGAGACAGAGACAGAGACAGAGACAGAGACAGAGACAGATACAGAGACAGAGACAGAGACAGAGACAGAGACAGAGACAGAGACAGAGACAGAGACAGAGACAGAGACAGAGACAGAGACAGAGACAGAGAGACAGAGACAGAGACAGAGACAGAGACAGAGACAGAGACAGAGACAGAGACAGAGACAGAGACAGAGACAGAGACAGAGACAGAGACAGAGAGAGAGAGAGAGAGAGAGAGAGAGAGAGAGAGAGAGAGAGAGAGAGAGAGAGAGAGAGAGACAGGACACATAGTCAGAGAGACAGGAAGACAGGACAGATAGTCAGAGAGACAGGACAGATAGACAGAGAGACAGAAAGACAGAGAAACAGAGAAGCAGAGAGACAGATAGACAAAGAGACAGAGAGACAGAGATGAAGAGAGGGAAAAAGCGAAGGATTGTGAGAATGGAAAAATGCAAGACGTTATTACCCGGAATAATAATTGGTATTTTTGCGCTTTCCCTGGTTTTCCTTTTGATGGTCTCCGAACTGTTTGTGCATAGCTAGTAACATCAGAAGGAATCCAAATTAACTTATGTTTCTCGGGTGGTGAAATGTTGAAATATGTCGCTTTAATTCAAGTCTTCACTTCTGCATGCTTTTGTTTTCAAAGCCTGCTGAATATCAAGTTTTGTTCTCAATAATCAAAATAATTCGATAAATAATCGAGAAATCGGAATCTTGCAATGCAATCAATTTACAAAATCAAAGTAAAAACATGCTACCAAATGCTACTTCTAATCAACTGCTAAGAATTGGTTTCTCCGGCTGACTCTGCCCAGAAATAGATTGCGAGCAATGTGTATCAATATTAAGGTTTCTGGATGCCAAGCAGGGGTTTGAGACGCAAAACATGTTTGTAATGTTTCAAAATAGAAGCGGAGATAAAGAGTACATCGCTGCATCAGAACACCCTTAACTGAGGTATGTGGATATGACAAACAACTACCTTCCAAAGCGTTGGTGTAAATATGCGAAATCGCCAATGGTATACAGAAGCAAGCCTAGAATGTGTTGGTACAATCTCGCCTGTGGGATATTCCGCATGATTAAGCTGGCTAGGTTTGATGCAATGCCTTCAAATTGGGCTGTTTTGTGAGTGCTGCGGGCTGGCTTGCCTGTATCTGGGCTGTGGTGGTGTCGAGGGCGTTGTAGATGATGGGCATCACATCTGTCTGCACTTCGTCCACGGGCGTTTTCTCCAGAATAATATGAAGGTTCTCCAGCAGAGTAACCGAGGCCTGAATAGACTTCGGCCATGAGAATATACATCTGGGAAGAGCACAATTTCTGTAATTGACAAATACATGCGAGTGTTGAATTCATCTAGCACGCGGAAATTTTCGTGCATTGCAACCATTTAATGACTGAGATCACCCGTGTTTCGTTGCTCGAAAAATGGTACCATATCCCTTCGGTATCTTTTGGTGTCTTACACACGGGTATAGGAACACAGAGGCAGGCTTACACACGGGTATAGGAACACAGAGGCAGGGTGCACGGCTCAAATTTAGACAACCTTAGCCGTTAATCCATTGAGCCATAGGACATCCCACTCAAAATAGCCTGTACTTACCACACCTACCCCACACATTTTCGTACCTTCGAACACACTTGCTGACATACATGTATGCACGTGCATGCACTGCATACTTGCCAATAATACTAATTAATGCGACTTGTGCGGGAAATATAGTTCGGCAGAGCTTGTCATCCTCGTGTGGCATCAGATTTAGTGTCGAACAGCATTTAGTATTCAGCATTTAGCACATGAAGGTATTCGGTGGGCTCAGGAATTCTTGGAGGTATTCGGTGGGCTGTCAGTCCTCGGGGGTGGGCTGGGCTGTCAGTCCTCAGGAGAGTGAGCAGGATGCACGACATACTTGAACCTTGGCACGAAGAGAAACAGTGCCTTCGGGAGTACAAAAGAATCGCTCGATCACAGCCACAGGCCGACGTGTCTGTCGTCCACCGTCAGCTCTACGCCACAACACACACTTCCAACTGCTGCATTTTCTGGGAGACTGTCTTGCCGCTGTCAGACTCAGTCGGACGTCTTCCTGTGCTCTCTGTCAAACGCGTTCACCAGCTACTTTAATCAGGTTGTGTTTAGTTGATTTGAATATTAGGCTTTCATCATTAGTCATCATTCATGATTTCTGATCAGCCTACGATCGCGGAAATTAATCTGGGCAGGATGATGGTCTGTCGCTTGAACCTGAGCAGTGCGGTGATCTAGTTCTCTTGATTGGTGCCGCTGATGAAATAGGTGGTAACCTCCCAACTGAACCTGAACAGTGTGGTGATCTAGTGCTCCCGATTGGTGCCGCTGATAACGTAGGCGGCAACCTCCCAACTGAACCTGAACAGTGTGGTGATCTAGTGCTCCTGATTGGTGCCGCTGATAACATAGGCGGCAACCTCCTACCTGAACCTGAGCGATGTGGTGATCCCGTGCTCCTGGCTGGTGCCGCTATGGGTGGTAGCCTCCCACACGAACCTCGGCAGTGTGGTGATCCCGTGCTCCTGACTGATGCCGCTATGGATGGTAGCCTCCCACACGAACCTCGGCAGTGTGGTGATCCCGTGCTCCTGACTGATGCCGCTATGGGTGGTAGCCTCCACCTGAACCTCGGCAGTGTGGTGATCCCGTGCTCCTGACTGATGCCGTTATGGGTGGTAGCCTCCCACACGAACCTCGGCAGTGTGGTGATCCCGTGTTCCTGACTGATGCCGCTATAGGCGGTAACCTCCCACACGAACCTCGGTAGTGTGGTGATCCCGTGTTCCTGACTGATGCCGCTATGGATGGTAGCCTCCCACCTGAACCTCGGCAGTGTGGTGATCCCGTGTTCCTGACTGATGCCGCTATAGGCGGTAACCTCCCACACGAACCTCGGTAGTGTGGTGATCCCGTGCTCCTGACTGATGCCGCTATGGGTGGTAGCCTCCCACCTGAACCTCGGCAGTGTGGTGATCCCGTGCTCCTGACTGATGCCGCTATGGGTGGTAGCCTCCCACCTGAACCTCGGCAGTGTGGTGATCCCGCGTTCCTGACTGATGTCGCTGATGAAATAGGCGGTAACCTCCCCCCCGAATCTCTGCAGGGCTTCGTACTCATGATTGATGCTCCTGATGATGCAGATGTGATCTCTCTTTTAATCTCAGCAGTTTGATGGTCTCGCACTCCTGACTGATTATACTCATGACGTAGACATAACTTCTCACCTGAACCTCAGCAGGTTGATGGTCTCGCACTCCTGACTGACCTTACTCATGATGTAGACGTGACCTCTCACCTGAACCTCGGCAGGATAATGGTCTCATACTCCTCCTCGCTGATCTCGCTAATGATGTAGAGGATTGGCTGTAGCACTGCAGCCAGCACCTCCTGTGCCAGCATCTCCTCCCGTAGACTCGGCCATACGTGCTGGAACCACAGCTTCTGCCGAACGCAGCAACCAATGGCCACTGTGACTACGATGTCAACTGGGAGTGCTTCAGGAAGTGTCAGATGACCGCGAGGGTTACCGTGAGGCGATCTTGAGGGCAGAGTAGTGGGAGTGTCAGGGCAACGTAAAGCATTTAAATGTGAGCATCAGGGCAGAATAGTGGGAGAGTGAGGACAGAGTAGTGGGAGCGTCAGGGCAAATTAGTGGGAGCGTCAGGGCAAATTAGTGGGAGCGTCGGGGCAGAGTAGTTGGAATGTCAGGGCAGAGTAGCAGGAGTGTCAGGGCAGAGTAAGCACTGTGTGATGACAAATGCAAGGGTGGGCTTGAGGCAGCACAATGAACTCGTTATGGCAGAGTAGTGGGAGCGTCAGGGCAAGGTAAGGGCATTGTAATGGGAGCAGCAGGGCAGAGTAGTAGGAGCGTCAGGGGAGAGTAGTGTGAGCGTCAGGGTAGAGTAGTTGCAGCGTCAGAGCAGAGTAGTGGGAGTGTCAGGGCAGAGTAGTGGGAGTGTCAGGGCAGAGTAGTTGGAGTGTCAGGGCAGCGTAAGGGCATTGCAATGTGAGCATCAGGGCAGAGTAGTGGGATCGTCAGAGCAGAGTAGTGGGAGCATCAGGGCAGAGTAGTGGGAGTGTCATGGCAGAGTAGTGGGAGTGTCAGGGCAGAGTAGGCACCGTGTGAGGACAATGCAAGGATGGCCTGCAGGCAGTATAATGGAATCGTTATGACAGGGTAGCGTCAAGACAGCTCCCAGGAAGCAGATCAAAGCTTGCCTTTAAACATTAGGACTAAAATACGGTCATTGACATAGTGCGACTAATAGCACCATGGACAGCTGACGGCCGCACCGGCTCCAGTGGCCTGCTCGGCCGGCCGGCCGCTCTCAACCGGCTCCAGTGGCCTCCACCGGCTCCAGTGGCCTGCTCGGCCGGCCGGCCGCTCTCAACCGGCTCCAGTGGCCTCCACCGGCTCCAGTGGCCTCCACCGGCTCCAGTGGCCTCCACCGGCTCCAGTGGCCTGCTCGGCCGGCCGGCCGCTCTCAACCGGCTCCAGTGGCCTCCACCGGCTCCAGTGGCCTGCTCGGCCGGCCGGCCGCTCTCAACCGGTTGCTTTGCATTCTCCTCGCGGAGCGTCTGCTGCTAAGTTTCACAGTCGGTGGGCGGTGAACTGTGAGGTCGGTGAATGCTCTTGGCCATGTCATCATTCAGGTGGCTCCGGCTCGCACCCAGTGCGCCGGCGCTGGCAGAGCGGCGGCAAGGCAACACCGAGGCGTCAGATCGCCACTCGTCACAACTGCGATCATGAAAAGCATCCGCTAAAACAACATCACGCTTACAATTATCCTTCTGGCTTGATGCGCTGTACGGTTCAGTTGACTGCGTGATGCTAGCACAACATGCTCTCGACACCTGTCATCAGCATAATCACGGTAAGAGCTATGCATTGAGCGAAATTGTACTGAACAACAATACCTCTGGTACTGTAATATTGCATGGTAATCTGGAACGCGAATTACTGTTATGCCGCACTCTGGTGCTCAGGTTACGTAATTAGTGCAAATGCAATTCAACTATATACAGCATGGCATATGAAATTCAGGACAGGTTTGCCTATTTTGATGCCTTTCATGCTGGAGGCATTTCAGCCTGTCGCATTCGTTTTCGTTCCGCTGACTCCGATGAAGATCAGAGTGGGGATCGTGGCGATTTGCCCTCAGATATGTTCACGTCGGGCCATGTCAGCACGTACATAAGTTGGCGAAGTCATTTCAACGTGAAAGTGTATTGTGAAAGTATGGTGAAAAGGGCCACATGAATCTAATAATTGACGTCATCTCTAAGCATTAATCATGAATGCACATGGGAGAAATGGTTTGATGAATGTCGGTAAATCTCGAAATGAAAAGAGCAGACTTGGCTCTGACTGATACAATTGGGAACTGAATGTTGCATTACACCGTGAGACATTGTTGATAGCAGCAAGCAGAAATGGCGATGCATACCTCTTTTTGAACAAAGATTAAGGTGCTTCATGAAGAACATTGGGACAACGATGGGTAAAAATCGAACTTAAATGATGACATTTGGCCCTGATTACAGTTGGAACACGGCCAAGGAACGGTGCAACACAAAGTTTATGACTTTGTCAAAAGCGTGCCGATCGGACCGGACCTGGCCGCTCAGATGACCGTCTGCACCACACACACGGGGGTAGACTCACTCAGGCTTCACCCTCGTGCCGATCGGACCGGACCTGGCCGCTCAGATGACCGTCTGCACCACACACACGGGGGTAGACTCACTCAGGCTTCACACTCGCTCGTAATGTATTAGTGAGCGAGGGCGAAGCTTTCTCAGTCGCTACCACGATCAACAATAGGAGGAAGTGGTACCGTCTTCTGGTATTTCATCCCTCGGCATAATACAATTATTTAGAAACAGATGGTCATGGGCGAGTTGTTCCATAAGCCCCTCCCATAGCAGCATCAGTGGAGCCTTATAACCCGGCCCCTGGTCCTCACTCGCGCGCGCCCCTAATGGAGTCCTATGCTGGAGATAAAGCAGAAGTAACCTGTGAACGGTCGCCCGCAGTTCATACCCCTACTTCTGCCGGAGGTTGACAGGAGATTCTCCCTCCTAAACTTTTATTCCAGACCACATATATAAATGTGGTTTTCACTGACGCATAGCGCTGTCCGTCATTCGTTTAATGTTGTGAGCAAACTGTGTCCATCTTGTACCGCTGAGGCTCCATGTTGGCTTGCCGAGGTCGAGGTCGGCCGTCGCCAACTGGCAGGTCTACGTGTGTTGTCGATTTTGGACTCCTGGCCGCTAACCAAATTACATTTTTGAGTATAACATGACAGCAATAGGTAGCTCAGCTTTTGCCAAGCATCATGATGATATTAAGATTCGAATTCAAGATCAAACTCATGCGTAGGAGACGTGGGAAGCGCGCCTTGCTCTTTCTTACACCAGCACCTTGTCGCGTTCGAACGTAATTGCACCGAAACTTCCAAACTACGCACCATAAAGCGATGGAACAAAGGCAAATGGACTTGGAAAGATGCGCTGCACCACATGGTACATGCCAAAAATACGAGATCAAATTTCATGTAACATTTGGCCGGTCAAGGTCACTCATCTTCAAGTGTACATACCACACTTCATCAATTTCCATAATTTGTGCATTTTCATGGTAAAACGGAGCGGTGAATTCGAATTCAGCATTGAAAGCTACTCAGGAAGAGAATTTGTTGAAAAGGGCAACTTGGATCACACCAGGTCACCTAGCCCTTGACGTAAGATGACCCATGCAGTATACCTATAATCTTGGCAATGGGTAGAAGAAAAGTGCTGACCTAGAATCCATCGTGGTGAACTACCCTTCAAATACATTTTCTGCAAAAAGAGACCAACTTTGGCCACTCCGAGTCAGCAGGATACCTGACCTAGGATGAACTTGACGGTGTGCAAACACTGAAAAACACTCAGAAGACATGCCAACGCAAGCATTAAGAACATGTGATATCTAGCTGCCTAGAATGACAATCAATGACATTTCGACAATTCGTCTTTTCTGTGGAGAGTAGAGCAGGTACACATTCTCGGTCACGCTTTCGTGATCTGACCTGATAGCAAGCTGGAATGTTGTACACTTATAGAAGACAATGCGCGCTATCACATATTTTCCGATGTTTGCAGTATGGTTGTTAAACTGGCATTGTGAGCATGGAACACACACATCTAGGTTACGTACCCTAAAACACACTACCAAACTGGTGACCTGATGTTCACTTGGTCTACTCCGGTGATCCTGGGTTGTCAGACAACAATCTGCTCACCAAAGATCTGCCGTCCAATTGTCGGAAAGTATGCCAAAGGACGGTCCTGTCACGCATGCAGCGGTTACCTCGGTAAGACATGAGAAGGCAAGCACAATTTGCCTCCGGAAAATACATGGCTTAACAGCGGGAAGTGAAACGGTGGTTCCAGCAGAGAATTGGCTATGAATATCCGGTCCGGTTGTCTGATCTTTAATGAGAAGATAAAGTCAGAATACAAAATAGGCTATTCGAATTTGAAAGTTTTTGAATATTACTTGTTCGTACGTTAATGTTCCATTGAGTAGAATGTAACGAAGTTAACTTCCGACTGTCTCTTTACTAATGAAAGTGCAGCAATCGTATAGCTGCTCCTGTGCGTGAATGTTTGCCGACTTGTCGGGAGCCTCAGATGAACCTCTCCTCCGGACAGGGACACCGCTCATCGGCCAGCGCCGGCCCGTCGCTCACGTAAGTTGACCGTGTACGAACTGTCGCACCACTCGGCGACCTCCGGTATGTTTCCGGCTGAGTCAGTTCTGACGCAGTCGGCTGAGCGCGACCCGGGGTCGTCCGGTATGTCTCGGGCTGAGTTAGTTCTGACGCAGTCGGCTGAGCGCGACCCGGGGTCGTCCGGTATGTCTCGGGCTGAGTTAGTTCTGACGCAGTCGGCTGAGCGCGACCCGGGGTCGTCCGGTATGTCTCGGGCTGAGTTAGTTCTGACGCAGTCGGCTGAGCGCGACCCGGGGTCGTCCGGTATGTTTCCGGCTGAGTCAGTTCTGACGCAGTCGGCTGAGCGCGACCCGGGGTCGTCCGGTATGTTTCCGGCTGAGTCAGTTCTGACGCAGTCGGCTGAGCGCGACCCGGGGTCGTCCGGTATGTCTCGGGCTGAGTTAGTTCTGACGCAGTCGGCTGAGCGCGACCCGGGGTCGTCCGGTATGTTTCCGGCTGAGTCAGTTCTGACGCAGTCGGCTGAGCGCGACCCGGGGTCGTCCGGTATGTCTCGGGCTGAGTTAGTTCTGACGCAGTCGGCTGAGCGCGACCCGGGGTCGTCCGGTATGTTTCCGGCTGAGTCAGTTCTGACGCAGTCGGCTGAGCGCGACCCGGGGTCGTCCGGTATGTCTCGGGCTGAGTTAGTTCTGACGCAGTCGGCTGAGCGCGACCCGGGGTCGTCGGGTATGTTTCCGGCTGAGTCAGTTCTGACGCAGTCGGCTGAGCGCGACCCGGGGTCGTCCGGTATGTTTCCGGCTGAGTCAGTTCTGACGCAGTCGGCTGAGCGCGACCCGGGGTCGTCCGGTATGTTTCCGGCTGAGTCAGTTCTGACGCAGTCGGCTGAGCGCGACCCGGGGTCGTCCGGTATGTCTCGGGCTGAGTCAGTTTTGACGCAGTCAGCTGGTCGGCATCTGTCATGGACAATTCAACTATGCAGCATGGAAGCACATATCTAGGTTTGACCCGGACCTGAACTTGTAATCTGATCTGAGGTCACCTAAACTATTGCACTATTATTATACTATGCTATATACCCAAGCTATTATATATATTTATATATATATATATATATATATATATATATATATATATACATATATTTACCCAAACTATTGCCCTCTTCGCGGTCCAAATACCTACATATCGATATGCAAAACACTTCAGTATCCATGAAAACCAACGTTTAACGTTTAAGTATGCTTGCACCATGTAGCATGTAACCAATGCACATGTGGGATATGGCTGGTTGAGTGTCGCCGACGTGGCCCCTCCCCCCCCCGCTGAGGTGTGGGTGTTGCAAGGTGCTTGCCGGAACTGACGTGTTGTGTGTGATACGGTACCGCCCCTCCCTCCCCCCCCCCGAGCAGGGCGCTCGGCTGATCACCAGGGTGGGAATTAAGGCACTTCTTAAGATATTTTATCTCTGAAAACATTTTTGCACTCCGGGTTCATACTGGATAGGATGGGCTTTACATGTACTCCGACACAAATGTGGGAACAAAGACATCAATAAAAACAAACACAGAACGACACCCAAAAAAAACGCTGGTTATTCCACTTACGGTCACCACTCAAACTAATCACTTTTTGTAGCAGTCAGCAGCCGGACCACATCTTCACACACTCCATCAATCTCAACCACCGGAATTGCCGACAACAACGCGCCAACAGCAACTTGCAGGATGATGCGCATGCGCACTTAGAACACTGTTCTCCGGCTCTGGAGCCGCGTCTCGGAATACTTGCGTTCCTCCCACCCTATAGTGGGAAACTTTGACAGTTTTAAGAGACTTTCTCCGGAGTCCCGGAGGCCACCGATCAGAATTGGCTGCGTTAGCGTTTTCTGTTCTGAAATCTGTCTGTGAACCAATCAATGCAAGGTATTTTGTATATGACGTCATAACCATTAGCAACTTTGAACACATGGTTAACAGTGTCCACACAAGTTAACAGTAAACACAAGACCTTGACTGATCCTTTGCTTTGATCACATCCAACTGTGGCGTGTGCGGTAGCGGAGTTGCGTTCGTATTACGTGGGAAATTGGCTGCGTAGGTAGGTATGCGCTCTGAGCTGAGGGTGAAGTGTGAAGTATTTTTGTTTGTTTTTCATATGGCTAGCCTTGTACTGAGACCAACAGTGAAAGGAAAACGCATTTCTCCTGTGAGTTATAAGAAACGAAACAGTGCCGATTATTACGGGTCACTGCCGGGCGGTGCCATCCATTGTTCACTTCTTTGTTTGTATGTTTTGGCATTTGATTTGACCAAAAATGGGAATGATATTACTTATGCATATTATGTAGGTACTGATTTAGGTTTTTCCGGTCGGTTACTGGTAAACAGATTCCATGCATAAAAATAATGTCCATGAAAATGTACTCCGGAAGAAATCGGTATGCACTCCGACTCCCAACCCGGAAAGTAAGTTTCCCACTCTGCTGATCACGGCAGACTGAGTTTGATAGACGGCTTGAGCAGACGTGCTGGTGGACGACTGATCGTCCCGGTGCCGGAAGGACTTCGTGGCGCGAATGTCGGAGAGACACGCGATTGCGACGGTCCCAACGACTGTTGAAAGTGTTGCGGCATGACGAACCGTCGCCGATTTACTTGCTCGTAGACACTACCGAGAGAGCGAGAAAACGTTGGCAGTTCTGTCTTCGGACTAGTGTCGTGAAGCGAGGACTTCACCAAACATAACGAGCCAGATGACGGCTCTCCTACAAGAAGAGCCACTATATGAGACTAAATAAATATCTAGTCTCAGTTAAAAAAACGGCACGAAATATTGCTTTCTTATATCATTTACATTACAAAATATGAGGACGTACGCATTACCTCAGTGACAACATTTGGTTCTCAAATAGCGATTAGCATTCCACGTGTACACACATGGCAGAACAACACCGACTTCAGGTATGCATCTCGGATTGCTGTTTTGTAGATCAAGGTGGCGTTGGCGAAACCATGGGTGTGGAAACATTCGCGCCCATACATGCGAGAGGGCTAAGGGCCAACTGCCGTATATATATGGTGAGAACACGTTTCTAGTACGTGTGGCCGGGTGGTCAAATGATCTGACCCACTCTCGGGCAGGAGAGAAACCGCGATCGCGAGCTCGAATCTACGCGTCTTCAAGACTGTTCTCCGTAAACACACACCACCAGGTGGATTCGGAAACGTACTGCTTTGGTAGTAATGTGACCAATACGTAATTCTGAACCTCCGACTGACTGAGGTGTGAATATGTTTTTTTTTAAACAAAAGTCCTGGGAACACGTTCCAACACAGGTTTGACCAAATTGCGAGAAATGGAGGTGGTGGAGAGCAGAGAATGAACTACTAGTACGGTAGATTAAAAAAAGTGACTGATAATTTTTTTTTCTGTCCAGATATTGGACGCACATTTTGACTTGAGCCGATTTTGTAGTTAAGTACTGCCATCTTGTGTTTGCAGTTTTCACTTGTCTGGCTGGCAGACTTTGCTTAACCCCATCCAGTGCGAGAGGGCGGATTCCTCTCCCTTTCCTGGTCCTGTTAGTCACATCGAACCGCTGGAGCTAAGAAGCTACAACTGGATGGGGTTCTTAAATATCCTGCTTAAATATTGTCCAAACACTGAGCACTAACGATTGTCTGACTGTTCACCTGCCGACTACACGAGACGTACTCAGAGCAAGTTCTAGGAGTTGGATGTTCATGTTGATTCCATGGTGATACAGCTGAGTAAATAAATGTAGTAAATTAGCAATTCATTCCGTCGCTGCAATTCGCTATCATAAATGAGTTTGTTACGGTAAAGCTACATATACAAGGTCCTGGGCACGCATGTTCTGGTATAGGTACATATACAGTAGCGCACACGCATGTTCTGGTATTGCTATATATATATATATATATATATATATATATATATATAGTAGTGCACACGCATGCTCCGGCATAACTACATATATAGTAGTGAACACGCATGTTACACACGTCACAATGGAAGAGACAGTATATGCGCTCGTGCAGACGCTTTGTTCCGAATGTCAAGGCCTCCACTTCGTAGGTTGTCCAATTTGGACTTACGTGTGGAGATCCGCAGAACACCGACATGTCGAAACTAAAGACACGACATGCATGCACATTGTGATAAGAACTGATGCACTGAACACATCACAACCTCGTGAAGACTCATTCTGGGACTCATTTGTGAAGACTTTTGAGTGCTAGGCCCGATCTAGATGATCTCGTCTACCACGAGATCTAGTGGTAGCTGATCGGAAATTTTGTTCTACATTCGAATTGTAAGAATGTCTGGCCAAATCTGCTCGCGGTGTCCGTAGAATCACCGTGTCCATGCCGCCTGCTACATGAGCGTATACGTTACAGCTCTGTATGAACCTTGCACTTTAAAGGTCCATTAATAATTATCACCCGTGGAGATTAACTGGAACAAAGCTGACATGTTCGAGCGTGATCAATGTGATCCAATTAACCCGATGCTTTGCTGGTAACATATAACTGCATCACTACACCAACTACAACATGCATCACGAAGACGGCCAAAAGACACAACCAATTACCGACCAGGGCATCGATTCCGACACAACCAATTACCGACCAGGGCATCGAGTCCGACACAACCAATTACCGACCAGGGCATCGATTACGAACAGGGCCGATGCGAACTCTTCCGAAGTGTGTGACGACTGGTAAACAAGCAGAAAATCCACTCTGCCTCGTACTGCCACCCTGACCATCTTTTGAGGAAGATCATAATTAGTCACCAGGGGTGGACGCAGGAATCTTCATCGAGGAGGGGGCACATTTCCCCGGAGGGCCACTTCCGGCGGAAAAATTAGCTGAGCTGGGGGGGGGGGGGCATATTCTCCCAGTGCCCCCTGCAATTGGACATGCTGGTCGCAGTAATTAATCATTGGTTCGCATTCATTCGCTGCTGCGGGACTTGAGGCGTTCAGTACCGACCCGGCCGCCAGTCATATGTCCGGCCGTTCGGTACCGACCCGGCCGCCAGTCATATGTCCGGCCGTTCGGTACCGACCCGGCCGCCAGTCATATGTCCGGCCGTTCGGTACCGACCCGGCCGCCAGTCGTATGTCCGGCCGTTCAGAACCGACCCGGCCGCCAGTCATACGTCCGGCCGTTCAGTACCGACCCGGCCGCCAGTCATACGTCCGGCCGTTCAGTACCGACCCGGCCGCCAGTCGTATGTCCGGCCGTTCAGTACCGACCCGGCCGCCAGTCATATGTCCGGCCGTTCAGTACCGACCCGGTCGCCAGTCATATGTCCGGCCGTTCGGTACCGACCCGGCCGCCAGTCATATGTCCGGCCGTTCAGTACCGACCCGGCCGCCAGTCGTATGTCCGGCCGTTCAGTACCGACCCGGCCGCCAGTCGTATGTCCGGCCGTCTGACCACTGGGTCTGCTTGTTCACCTGTCATCAGTGAACGATGTACACCTTGTCGACGAGGCCTCCCCCAGCAGACTGCCACCAGAAGCCTTCTACTGACCCGCACCCCTCACAACCCGCTTGCAGCAGTCTGACGGTGCCCGGTGGAGGCTTCGGAGCTACTGCGTTCAGCCGGGCCGTCGATATTGGTTGGTATCTGAACCAGCGATCACTGCTACGAGGGTGTTGGTCGCTCCGGTACGTGCCTACCTGGATGTTCCGCTCGGGTATGTCCCGCTCTTGTATGTGATGGGCCGACCAGGCGGACGCTCCGACCCACGTGCAGTTCATGCGGTGAGTGACCGCTCCTGTATTTGGCGTGTGCTGCGGCTCCCACGCGTGCTTCGTTGAGCGACCCTCCTGGTGTGTTGGATTGCTACGTAATGCATGTATCGTTGGTTGGTTGGTTGGTTGGTTGGTTGGTTGGTTGGTTGGTCGGTCGGTCGGTTGGTTGGTTGGTTGATTGATTGGATGGTTGGTTGGTTGGTTGGTTGGTTGGTTGATTAGTTGGTTGGTTGGTTGGTTGGTTCATTGGTTGGTTGGTTGACTAGTTGGTTGGTTGGTTAGTTGTTTGGATGGTTGGTTGGTTGGTTGGCTGGTTGGTTGGTTGGTTGGTTGGTTGGTTGGTTGGTTGGTTGGTTGGCTGGCTAGCTGGCTGGCTGTTTGGTTGGTTAGTCGGTTTGTCGTTGGTCAGCATCTCAACGGTAATCGAATACTCCATCGTAACTCTGTCAGCAGAATATAGAGATAGACAGGATGGATAATCTGCAATATCGCGTGGTTGTCAGCATCGTGTTATTGACATGTGTGTTACGTTTGTATCCTGATACATGCAATCCATAGATAGAGTAGACCCGCGACACCAACGAAGAACCACTGGCGCTCCCCGCTGATATAGGCTGTGCAGTGGTCATGGCCATTGTGCTATAGTCTGTGCAGTGGTCATGGTCATTGTGCTATAGTCTGTGCAGTGGTCATGGTCATTGTGCTATAGTCTGTGCAGTGGTCATGGCCATTGTGCTATAGGCTGTGCAGTGGTTATGGCCATTGTGATATAGGCTGTGCAGTGGTCATGGTCATTGTGCTATAGGCTGTGCAGTGGTCATGGTCATTGTGCTATAGGCTGTGCAGTGGTCATGGCCATTGTACCATAGGCTGTGCAGTGGTCATGGTCATTGTGCTATAGGCTGTGCAGTGGTCATGGCCATTGTGCTATAGTCTGTGCAGTGGTCATGGTCATTGTGCTATAGGCTGTGCAGTGGTCATGGCCATTGTACTATAGGCTGTGCAGTGGTCATGGCCATTGTGCTATAGTCTGTGCAGTGGTCATGGTCATTGTGCTATAGGCTGTGCAGTGGTCATGGCCATTGTGCTATAGCCGTGCATGGTCATGGTCATTGTGCTATGGCTGTGCAGTGGTCATGGCCATTGTGCTATAGTCTGTGCAGTGGTCATGGTCATTGTGCTATAGGCTGTGCAGTGGTCATGGTCATTGTGCTATAGTATGTGCAGTTGCTAAGGTCATTGTGCTATAGTATGTGCAGTGGTCATGGCCATTGTACTATAGGCTGTGCAGTGGTTATGGCCATTGTGATATAGGCTGTGCAGTGGTCATGGTCATTGTGCTATAGGCTGTGCAGTGGTCATGGTCATTGTGCTATAGGCTGTGCAGTGGTCATGGCCATTGTGCTATAGGCTGTGTAGTGGTCATGGTCATTGTGCTATAGGCTGTGCAGTGGTCATGGTCATTGTGCTATAGGCTGTGCAGTGGCCATGGCCATTGTACTATAGGCTGTGCAGTGGTCATGGCCATTGTACTATAGGCTGTGCAGTGGTCATGGCCATTGTGCTATAGGCTGTGCAGTGGTCATGGCCATTGTACTATAGTCTGTGCAGTGGTCATGGTCATTGTGCTATAGCCTGTGCAGTAGTCATCGTCTTGGTAGCCCGAGCGCTCACTGTCCCAGTGATTTTGCATACATCCATTTATATTTCTGGAGGACGCATCGAAAATATCGCCAGTATCTGTCGCATGTGCAGATTTCATAGCCAGCGTGCGACCTCTGTGTTCTAAAATCAAGGAACTCACCTTTTACTGCGAGTGACAATGCATGTCACAAGTTATTGGTCTGTTGGCTTTCATTCATTCATGACATTATTTCATTGGAAATTATGTCTATGCATTGGAAATTTGCAATGCAACTGTACTATAACCAAGGAAATTGCTGCCATGCTGGTCGCCAAATGCCAGATTTTGACGCTGATGTAAAAAAAAAAGTTTTAATAACATAATTTTTTTCTTTGGCGACCCTATGTATCGAAATATGTGGATAGATACTTGGATATATATATATATATATATATATATATATATATATCTCTCTCTCTCTTTGTATGCATATATGTATGCATTTATACTCCATGGCCGAAAGATGACGTCGCGGTGCCAATCAGCCAGACCATGCTCGGCTCTGAGCTCGGCTCTGAGCCCCGGGACCTACTTGACACCCTTCAACACATGATGCGCCGGCTGAATTTTCTCATGATGACCGTTGACCCTCCACTGTTCCCAGGCTCTGCAGTGGAATGGATTCGTCCTAGATACTCCACCCCCCCCACCTCTCAGCCGTCGTACTCCATTGGAGTGCTGGCGGCAGCGGCAGCATTGGGCCGCTCGATAGAAAGCGGCTGGGCGTAGCGCTGGGCCGCGCCACGGGTTTGACAGGTGGTATTCCTCCGAGTGAGACTCGAGCGCTTGGGAATATTTCTCCTGCGGTAAAAGTATCCCCAGTGAACTCTGCATTGCTCCCGTAAAAGGGACGGAAAGTGTTTTTCCTGTTCGGAAGCCTAAGTGGGTTGGAGGGACGTCCAAATGCTCTGGGGGCAGAACCTGCGCGCAAAATAAGTCGGATCCTTGGAAAGTACATCATAAACTTCGCACACTAAACACATATGACTTAACATCTAACCAAGCTCAGAATTCATGGAGCGTACAACGCATATTACCACGAACACAATGCTGATGATCACCAAGTTCTATTGGTAAAATGCATTTACCAAAAGAAACATGCCCAGAGCAGCGTGGACCGGAGCTCATGACCCCGGTATAATCTCGGCCAGCGGCGGGTCATGTCATTTGACCAGTTTCCTGCACACACCACAGACCTCCTCCCCCTCCTGCGATCGCTAGGAATCAGCTGCCAGCATCTCACGTGCAATATCGGTGCCATGCTCATCTGGTGCTCCATATACCCATACTCAAGGTGGGATTTGTACTGTGCTGTTCTACGCGTGAAGATAATAATTTATGGGTGATCGAATAAGAAGAAGAGATTTGTCTTCAAACATGTGACACCAGAATCTTAGTTTGCACTCTCCAGTCAATCTTGAACACTTTATCACCGAGCAGTTCACTGCAAACAGCACTATTGAACCTGAAGATGAGAACCATGAGATAATAATTGTCTCGAGATATTAATGTTCTGCATGCCAACAATCCAGGAACAGCCCATTTTCCAAACCTGAGCATACTAGGTCACAGCTGTTCGACAGCCGGCGTCCATTGGTGACCATTGATGACCACTGGCTGGTGACCATTGGCGATCATTGGTGACCATTGGTGACCATTGATGACCATTGGCTGGTGACCATTGGCGATCATTGGTGATCATTGGTGACCATTGATGACCATTGGCTGGTGACCATTGGATATCATTGGTGATTATGGGTGACCATTGGCGATCATTGGTGACCATTGATGACCATTGGTGACAATTGGTGACCATTGGCTGGTGACCATTGACGATCATTGGTGACAATTGGTGACAATTGGTGACCATTGGCTGGTGACCATTGGCGACCATCGGTGACCATCGGTGACCATTGGTGACCATCGGTGACCATCGGTGACCATCGGTGACCATCGGTGACCATTGGCTGGTGACCACTGACCATCCACCGCCGAGCGGCGGAGACAGCACGACGGCGTGGTCAGCTTCCCGTCCAGGCTGGCTCAACCTCCCGTCCAGGCTGGCTCATCCTCACGACGGCGTGGTCATCCTCACGACGGCGTGGTCAGCCTCACGACAGCGTGGTCAGCCTCACGACAGCGTGGTCAGCCTCACGACGGCGTGGTCATCCTCACGACGGCGTGGTCAGCCTCACGACGGCGTGGTCATCCTCACGACGGCGTGGTCAGCCTCACGACGGCGTGGTCAGCCTCACGACGGCGTGGTCATCCTCACGACGGCGTGGTCAGCCTCACGACGGCGTGGTCAGCCTCACGACGGCGTGGTCAACCTCATGACGGCGTGGTCAGCCTCACGACGACGTGGTCAGCCTCCCATGTTTGACGGGTGGTAATGGTCGGCCAGCCCTTAATGCCAGCCGTAATGGCCAGACCTTGACGGATCAACCTTTCGACCTTCACGGATCGCCAGGGTCGGTCACACGACAATGCTCTTTTTACTTTACAATGTGCGCTGAGCGTCCATCAAGATGGGCATCGGCGCGGTGCTTTGGAACATTATAGCAGATCAACCATAAGATATGCCAGACAAAGTAGACAGGCTAATTTATAGCAGCAGCACAAGCAGACAACAAATACTGTAAGTAGTTAATATCACCAAGCTAGTTATGACCAAAGCCCATTACGTTTGTGAATTTCGCACAAACCAACCAGTGGACGAAGAAATCTTTTCAATTTCATCCGCTTGTCCATGACATTTTTCTTGAACGGAGGGTCTTCAGTGTCAACTTCGCTGTTGCTATTCTGCCGCTTTTTGAGAAGTTGACTCATGTCCAGTGTGGAAATGACATCTTCGAAAACTCATGAACTCATAGGCCGCCGGCGAAAAACACTGCGGATAACAAAAGCTCCCTCTAATCCATCTGGTCACCTCTCCCTAACTCGTCCGGTGATGCTCCCATAACCGGTCTAGATGCCCTCCACACAATCGGTCTGGTCTCCCGGCCGCTAATCCTAATGCGGTGCACGACTGCCCGCATTGCGGTGCACGACTGCTGGTTCGGAGAAGCCGCTGCTTCTTGCACATGCCTTCCATTAGCAAATGGTGCCAACGGAGCATCATTTGTACGAGGAACGCAGCCAACACGGAAGGAACGCCTTGCGTGCCATTCCGTCGACGTTATTGAGAAACCTGCCGGAATACTCTGTCGTGAGGTATTGGCTTTGAAGGCCAACCGGCACACCCACATACCAGTTCATCTAAGTGGAGAATATTGTCATGCATATGGTGCTTTTTGATATTAGTTATATATATATATATATATATATATATATATATATATATATATATATATATATATATATATATATGTGTGTGTGTGTGTGTGTGTGTGTGTGTGTGTGTGTGTGTGTGTGTGTGTGTGTGTGTGTGTGTGCACTTGTACTTCGTGCATACCGAGGCCATTTTCTGTTTGCACACCTGGGAACCGAGGACGTGAAATGAATACCGAGAACATTTTTGACGTCCTCGGTTTTCAAACTCTGTCTGGAACATTGTCAGATGCTTACCAGTCTCCTGACGAATTTTCTCGACATCCTCAGTTTTCACCATATATGTGACCGTGTGTGTCCAGCAGGAGTGTATGTGTGTACTGTGCAGATAAAGTGTGAGCAAGCCGAAAGTTGCAGTGCAGATGTGACGCGCTCATGTTTGCAACTTGACACCACCCAGGTTTGCAACTTGGTGCAAGGTCGGCAGGGTGACGGAGTGAGTCGTCCGCGCCACTTGGCCCCGGACGACTCGGCTTGCGGCGGGCGGCCGGCACACGCGTTCGGGAAAATATGTTCTTGCAAAGGGATTGGCGCTTCGGTTAGACATATTTCTACCATTCTAATGAGATGGGATAGGACTACGGTTTGGAGGTTAGGAGTTAAGACAGCTAGTATAAGACACACTTTGTAACTAGGCATTAGAGGGTGAGAGAACTAGGCAACCGAGGGTGAGAACATCTGGTGCCCTACATACATATTTAGGCGAAGTACGTTTTAAAACATCTTTGGGTTTGCATCTTAACCCTCGCAGTATCGGGGGATCTTTTTACACCCCCATTAGGTTTTCCGCGGATAGTAAAAAAAAACTGCGTGCAACAGCGGGCCGAATATTGGCATACCTGTTCCTACATCAATTTGACATGCTTGGTGAAAATGTTAAGGTCAGGTCGTTCACGGTCTCGAGTTAATTAAGGTCAAGTTAGGTCACCTTCAAAAATGTTCAACCAGTCGTCACGCTTTAACGGGTGAAGATGTTTTAATGAAACTTTCAGCGATTGCTTACTTTTAGAGACGCAACAAAGTGCCCCAGAGGAATTTTTGGAATCTTGCGTTTTTGATGACTTACTTGTTTTGCATATTTGCTATTGGGGACAAATATCGAATATTCTTGCTAAGTTAAGGAATTTATATGGGGCTTATCTTACTTAAAACACAGTTTATCGGTGTGTTCTATCCATTAGACACAAACAAAGTAAATAAAGTCGAAAACTCAACATTTTGGAAATAAAAGCTGTATTTTTGAATGCGCGAAAATGTTGGGACCACGGTCCATTTCGTCGTCCTTTTCTGATTCCAAGCAAGTTTTGTTTGTAAAATATACCAAATAAACTACCCAGAGCATACAACTTGACGTCAATCGTGACCACAAATACCCCCTGTTGACGTCACACTTTGAGATGATAAAATGCTGCGGGTGGTTTCTGGTCATATTCGTAGAGCGCTTTCCGATGACAAATCTTCCGGTTTCGTGTGACGCTTAGTTTGGAGATTAGATGGTAATATAATGAGCCCCCATCCCTCCCCCGTGACGGGGTGCGAGGATCTTACCGGAATGGCGGGAACGGTATGGCGGTATTACCTCTAACTTAAATGTTCTAACGTTTAATACCTGGGGAATACGTAGCGCTGACAACGAAGGACTTTGTTCAGATCCCTGAATAAGAATTATAATCATCATACTAGGTTGTTGCAGGAAACCTACTCCAATATTGAACACAATAAAGTTTGGGAATATTTCTCGCTTGCTGAAACTTATCAGCTGAGCTAATGTGCATACATAGGTTTGCTTTCCAAAGTGATTAAAGGTGGATTAAAGGATTCGGGGCCTAGCTGAACCTCGGATGATCTTTTACATTTTCCGAGTTTTTCGGGTTTTAGGCCGAGATAGATAGACTGATGGTTTCAGGGCTTCGGAGTTCCGCACTGCATGAGTTCAATACTGAACTCGATCATAACCCTATGGCAACACGTGACGGTCACCACATTAACTGTCTTTAATTTTGATGAAGTGGGAGGCGCAGCCACATCTGTTCATCCAGCTCCATCAACTTTAACCACATAATTGATATTGACTGATGTGGCAGGGAGCACCATGAGGTGTGGGGCTGCAGTAGGTGACAAGGAGCTTCCGATTTCTTGCAGCGTTATCACTACCACCGCCATAATCTGTCCCCCGTACCGGCGATCACGTGTGAAATTTGAGCAAAATCCGCCCGGCCGTTTTCGCACAGCATGAGTCGAAGCGGCACATACACACAGACACACAGACACACAGCCACACAGACAGACAGACAAACATTTCTCGACAACTTTAGAGAACCGACCGCCATGTATTAAATCTCCGATAGAGATTTATCGTGACATAGTCACTCTAAATCCCATCTACGATTTTGAATAATTCCGATATCGAGCATGCTCCTGATCTCATTCAAAATCTCCTATTTGGTGTCAGATCAGTTGTGACATTTGATCTCTAAACTCTTTATAGAGTCCGAACTGCGAATTTAATGCTTTCGGCGCTAGTTTGGTATTTGATTGGGTAGGTGTCAGTAAGAATAAACTATGCATTATAATTGGACACTTTGAGGGGCCAGAACATCAATGAAAGGTCATGAGATCGTGCATTGATCTGATCATGGCAAATTAATTTGCATTAAGCTGCTTGTGCATAGGCATCGCCACAGTGGAGGACGTGGAGAGGGCATAGGTGTCACCATTGTGTGGGACGTGGGGAGGGCATAGGCGTCGCCACAGTTTGGAACGTGGGGAGGGCATGTGTGTCGCCACAGTTGGGAACGTGGGGAGGGCATGGGTGTCGCCACAGTTGGGAACGTGGGGAGGGCATGAGTGTCGCCACAGTGGGGGACGTGGAGAGGGCATGGGTGTCGCCACAGTGGGGAACGTGAGAAGGGCATAGGCGTCACCACAGTGGGGGGACGTGGAGAGGGCATGGGTGTCCCCACAGTTGGGAACGTGGGGAGGGCATGGGGGTGTCGCCACAGTGGGGGACGTGAGAAGGGCATAGGCATCACGACAGTGGGGGGACGTGGGGGGGGGGCATGTGTGTCGCCACAGTGGGGGACGTGGAGAGGGCGTACAGCTCCCAAAATTCGTTAACCTTAGCAGTACGCCCATGACGTTGAATGGAAAAAACGACCTAAAACGCCCTCGCCCTCCCCCACCCACCTATCCCAAACATGTGATAATGCGAAGTGCATGGAGCTTTATATGCTGCATCATACATTACACTTCATTTAATCCTGGGAATTATAGGGTGACATTGATGTTCCATTACCAGATCACATTTGTGGCCTGTTCGCCCATCCGACCTATATGACCTATCACCCTATGAATTCCAAAGTACAAATCAGAGCCCAGGAAGTATACTCAATTTTATTGACATTGGAGGAGGTATTGAAAGCTGGAATACAGTTACTCTACTGATGCCTCATATTCACACACACACACATGCACGCACGCTTGCACGCACGCACGCACGCACGCACACGCATACACACACACATACATATACATACATATATATATATATATATATATATATATATATATATATATATATATATATATATATATATATATATATATATATATATTGGTCATCGTCAGAAAAATTGCTTGAAGTGTCGGATCAGTCTTGAAATTCCAATCGCATAACAAAAAAGAACATTCACTAATCACATATGACAGTTGCAGTGTTAGTTAGTTAGTTATTTGGGTTTTAGGGCGCATCAACTGCATTGGTTATACAGCGCCCATAACAAAACTATTTAATCTGTGTCAATCCTAAACAGGCCTATTGTGCGAGCTTGATCCCGTTGACAGTTGCAGTGCGCGGAACTCATATCATATAGCAGTCGTACAATGCTTTATATTGCGCTGTGTCTCAATCAATGCCGTCACGTTTGTCGGGCAAATATAATGCGACGGACAGGCAAGGTACTGTACAATCAGCTCCAATATAGCACACTATTTCATCTGTTTTTCATTTCCGGGGCGTGTTTCTGAGTAGACAGCGCAATCTGAAGCCGTCGGATGTCAGTACATGTCGCAGGTATTGTCAGGCAATTATTTTATAGTCACTTTTTGTCGTGTTGTTGGAGAATGTGCTGGTGTGGTGTTCCGTCGCGCAAGTGTACAGTCAAGGGTCCACTGAGTCGCCTGTGTTACACCAATGTAGTGTGCCGGGCAAAGTGTGCATTGTACAACCTTTGCGGTGGCATGTGAACTGGTACACTACATTGGTGGATTTTAGGCTGTCAAGTGAACCGTGCGGGCTGTTTCTTTCGTGAGAAGACTTGATGTTTTCCTATGTTGATAGCATGTGATGAGTTGTATGTCACTCTTGTTATCTGTAGGGGTTACTTGTCTTCTAATGATGTCTCTTTTTTCTAGTCAGTTTTGTATGCATATATCATTTGATTTGTGTAGTAGTTGCCAGTTTCCGTGCCGTAGTTTTGCTCTGTCTGCTGCTTAGTGAAGTGCTTGTCCATGTGTCGTTTGGTTTCTTGGTCAATGTATGTGTTGGAATAGCCCTTACTTGCCAGAATTTGTTTTTGTCCCACGAGTTCTGTGTCCAGGGACGTCCAATCAATGATTGTCTGCTCATCTCAGTCCTCACGAGCCTTCAACATAAATAAGCAAGCACCGCTAAAATATATAAATATAATATATATATATATATATATATATATCTATATCTATATATATATATATATATATATATATATATATATATATATATATTTTTGTGTGTGTGTGTGTGTGTGTGTGTGTGTGTGTGTGCGTGAGCGTGCTTGCATACATCGATATGGTAAATGCAGGCAGAGATCCATTTAGATATCCTGGTGTAAGTGCTATATGTGTTCCCAATATACAGGTATATGAAATACAGTCAATCTTGCCGGAATGACGGGAAGGGTTAATGTATTACCTCTAAGTTAATGTTCCACCGTGTAATACCCGGGGAATACGTCGCGCTGACAACGAAGGACTTTGTTCAGATTCCTGAACAAAAGTTATCATCATCATACTAGGTTGTTGCAGGACACCCACTCCAATTTGAAGACGATAAAGTTTGGGACTATTGATGGGATGAGACATCCTTCATTCATGGTGGAAGCAAACCAGATTTTAGTGTAGTGACAATACTTCCTCGCTTGCTGAAACTAATCAGCTGAGCTAATGTGCATACATAGGTTTGCTTTCCAAAGTGATTAAAGGTGGATTAAAGGATACGGGGCCGAGCTGTACCTCGGGTGATCTTTTTCAGCTTCTGAGGTCTTCGGGTTTTAGGCCGAGATAGATAGACTGATGGTTTCGTGGCTTTCGGACTTTTGGAGTTTCGCACTGCATGAGTTCAATACTGAACTCCATCATAACCCTATTGCAACACATGACGGTCACCACATTATCTGTCTTTAACCTTGATGAAGTGGGAGGCGCAGCTGCATCTGTTCATCCAGTTTCATCAACTTTAACGATGAAGATACGCTCCTGAGCGTGCGAGGGTTACAATTAAGCGAACCAAAAGTTTGGTAAGTCTTGAACGATTTTGAATGATGCTTCCCCATCCCCCCCCCCCAGGAGGAATTAATCCTAAGCCTAGCCCAACCCTGGGCAATAGCAATCAGCTGCTGGGGTGTCGTTTGGCCACATATATGACGTATGTGGCGATTGTGATCGATATCAGTTTTTATGTGTTCGCGCGCGAAGTTCACCAATTACAGTGCAGAATTGTGGTGACAGTGGAAAGAATAGCTTTCGTGAAACGCAACTCTATGCAACACAGATGAATTGATATTCACAAATCAAATCCTTTCCACAGGAGCTTCGCTGGCGTGGCAGCACGTGCGCCCTATATTATTTTCAACCGGTGAATTTGCCTTACGCAAGCTCGCCGATTGATCGATGGTTTTCGAGGGCGCTTTGGCAAAAGCTATTTGGCTATTGTCACAAAAATGCTGCAGTGTAACTGGTTCAATTGGTGCGCGCACAGATGAAAAACTGATATCGATCACAATCGTCACACGCGTCATATATGTAGGTAAACGACACCCCAGCAGCTGACGTTATTGTCCAACCTGACTCGATAGGCCTTGGCCTGGCCTGGAGTGACGAGTTAATTGCACGATATAAAATATTCGCTTAAGTAGGTCGGCCTAATACCACGCGCTTCAATAATGTCAGCTTGAAGAAGAAAAACGAATATGTATTTAGGTTGGTGTCATATGGAGTGAATAAACGGTCACATCCGATAAAAAAATACACGGAGAAGGTTGATTACACAGTGGTGCCGGCATCCGATCATGAATCTTGTAATTAGTCGTGTCAGTCTACGCATGACTTCGGCTAGCATGCTCTGATGATCGGTATAATCTCGTATCTAAACTTTTCCCATCAAAATACACTACGTTTATTTTTGGCTGGCCATTTAGTCAGCCTAACCTAAAAATAATTGAATAATTGAACTTCAGATTAGATTGAACAAATGTCCGTCTAAGCAGGAAAGCGGACACAAATACCTGGCTTTCAATATGCTGTAATGCATGATGCAACAAGTAACTATGGCTGAACACGTACGCAATTCTTGATTGTTGAATTAATTGAAAAGAGCTACGTCACCGCCAGGTATACCTAGCAGTTCTGGGATGTTTTTCACGCCAAACGTCCACGAATATCAGTTCACTTAAAACGTGATGCACCTTTTTGATAGTCGAATTTGGTCGGTAATCAGATGCTTCAGCGTCTAAATGCAATAGTCGTGAGAGTAAATCTCCACACAAGTCATAGTGTAGCAATCACAGCCAAGTCAATTTTGGAATTATACTGCTGTATACATATACGAAGGGACCTGGATTATGGTGACTTAACAATACCCTTCTCAATGATGACTTTTCATTTGCAGTGTGCGTGCAGAGATTAAAAGTGAATAATACTAACGACAGCGTATACGGGACAATGTTTACGGTTTCGATTTGAAGCTAGAAGTGATCACGCGTGCCATTCGAGCGAGTGGCATCAGAAGCAGTAAATAAGAGGTCAGGGAGAGGAGAAAAGAAAAATTTATATTAAATGACTAAAACAATATGGGACTGACTGCTTTTATCTCCAGTTCTATATGAGTCTACATGTCATACAGGTAATAGCTATCGGCGAATCGAGGACAATCTGACTTCTATAGATTTCCATAAATTAACCAAAATGGAAAGAATTCCTGCAATGGTCGTACTACAAGGGAAGACTGTCTACATGTGCTTAAGGGTAAGATGAATAGCAAAGCTATTTCGGCTTCTGGATTTTCCAAGTAATTTTCCCCTTTTCTTCTGGTCGGGCCTTGGGAACATGATCGTAGATTACATAAATGAAGCAAAAGGAAGAGGAGTGTTTTCATAGCGCATCGTCGTGGAGTGGTAACATTGATAGCAAACAGGGTGATGGAAAGTGTATTAAGAATATATCGATTTGCCTACTATATAGTTTCTAAAATAGTGGCTAAGGTCTTGTCAAATATAATGAGGAGTGTCGTGGAAAGCACGTGTATAATGGCCTTTGAAATTAAACGGGTTCAGTTAGAGGAAGACTTGTTGGTTCTAGCTTGCAAACTCTACCGGATGTTTTTAATTACTGCGAACGTAATGACTTGGAGAAATAGAAGAAGCCGGTTTTGGTCCGAACAGCTAAGCTTTTCGTTTTTTCTAGAAGACTACACGAGGTATTCCAGCCGTTGATGCGTTGATTAGTACCAGTTTTTACCATATCAGTTTTTGTAAGACATAATGGTGTATGGGGTACGCCCGCCAAAAGGATAATATCGCCCATGCATTTAGTGAAATTCCCTTTGCCCATTTAAAGTCATGTAATTTTCCCAGAGGCTCATTTGATACCAAAATGACACGATTATCTCCGAATTACGAGTCGTTTTAGGTAAAATGTGGCATATTTAACAGCCTGAAGCACGGAAGAGGTCGTACAATTCGTAGATGGTACGAATTAGTTTTTCTAGGAAGCGCAGAAAACCATTAGGTTTATCTTTTGCTTGTGCTTGCAGTGGAATTATGGTATTACGCTCGTGTAATACCATAATGTAATACTCTCTCCGCCCCTGGGTGAGGCTCTCTCGAGAGCCCCGCCCCACGTCCTCAGGTTTTTCCGGGATAGCTGCTGAATGAGTAGACACAGAGATACGAAACTGTAGTACCTCCATATACATCTACTTTGCATATCTTGAACAAATTTCGGGCCACGATCGTTGGTCATTGACTCAAGACGGGCCAAATAGATAAATATTCCCAAACCTTTAAAGAGCCATCATTCGGGGTAATTACAAAATATCAACGCTACGCCCAGACCATGCTCTTCTTTCATCAACGCGTACAACTGTGTGTAGTTAGGGGCGTTTGGAATCGTTTGGAGAGGCACCATTTCCTCGGATATGAACAACTCTCAAAGTCCTTAGGGGGGGGCACCTTAGACTGACAATTTGTTGAGCTGGGGAGGTTGAATGGGTGAACCGGTACATATCAAAAGGGCATCTATTCCTCTCACGAGGCTCTTTTCTTCTAAAGACGTGCCTATTCCTGTGATAGAGACATCTTTTGCTTTAAAAAATATGCTAAGCGGGTGGAGGATATAGTGCATTGCAGCCTATCGTGGTTGCTTTTTCCCGGTCAGAGAGTCGCCACACTTCCATGGATGGGGGTGCACGCCAAAGTGTCCTTCCCTCCATATCGCGCCTCTGGTGCGGAGTAGCCCCGTGAAGGCGGGCAGCGTCATCTCGATCTCTCCAATATACTTTGCGAATATGACGATTTTGCAGTGGGCATATTGGCGTCAAATTTTGCTTGCTCTTAATTCTAGACCTGATAATAGTGCTCATAAACGCGTTGAGCTTCGTAAGCTGACATTCTTGAGACTCACAGACATTGGTAGGCGTGGTGTGTTCTTATATCAGCATACCAAACTATGGATAATGCAATATTATCCATAGAAATCCAGCTCAAACCAGAAGTTTACATTTCCTGTGTGTTTCGCGTGCGACTTTGTAAAAAAAAAAAACAGTCAGCGGAGCTTCTTCCTTTGCTTAAACGCAAAATTCCTGAAGGCAGTCAGGTGCTACGCTTTTTTAAAGACTTCGCGTGGCAATGGTACATCTGCTATAAATCGTATGAAAACATGGGAAGATTCCTCTGATTCCATTTGAAATTATACGAAGAAACCACGTGAAATACGCAGAAACCGGCGTGTCTACGGAAAATATAAATGTATACGTGCACAATTACGTGTCCTATTGGAAGGCCCGACACAAAAACGAGAATAGACAACACAAACAACAAGAACCGAAATAAACAAACAACCGAAAATTAAATCGCTCTGGTTACTTCTTGTTTCGATCATCATTAGCGGGACACATTTTCGCACACAATTACAGGTCGATCCGACAAAATTTAGAGGTCGTTACAAATGTCGCTTTTTGTCACCCCAACTTACGAGGTGTATATCTAAGGATCGTGGCCCACTGCAACGTTCTAAATAAGATAGCTAGAGAAATGACCTCAACACATTATGTACACTCAAGTTTCGTGTTTTTCTTTGTATGCCTACAAAAGTTGTACGAGTTACGATTACTAAGTTATCCGCTTGTACTTGTACCCCGGCGCGATGTCGTGAGCACGTTCACAAAGCATGCCCCCAAAGTCGGCACATGAAGTGAGGTTTCCCCGGAGCTAAGCCGGCTGCTGATATCCATTGTGCCCAACAAGACGCATGCCATGGGGACGCTGTCCGACGTTATCCATGACCGTTTTTGCACAACTTTTGACATGCGCAGTGTACGTTGTCACTACCTAGAAGGAGGGTCTAAAACCAAGCGGATAACTTAACAATTGAAGTCATACAACATTCACAGGTTCACCAAAAACCGACGAAACTTCGATGCACATAATGTGTTAATGTCGTTTGCTCAGCTCTCTTGTTGTAAAAAAGATGCTACGGGACCATGAACGTCTTGTTTAAAACCCGTAAGCTGCGATAGCAAAAAGACTGCTTTTGTCGCCACCTCTAAATTTTGTCGGATCGACGTGCAATTGTACATGCATTCTTGCGTTGCCAAGGCTAAATGAAGTGAAATGCATCCCGAATGATTTGTTTTGCTTCATTGTTAGGGGCACACCCTAGTGCACAAAGGACGGGATCTAAAGTTGTTCATGTTCAATTATTGCTACTGTCGTCAAGTATTCATCATTTTCAATTATTTCTGTAGTTTTTCATGTCTTCCATTTCCAAGTTAAAAATGTCCAATGCTATAAATCCGAGGAGAAATGAGGCCATATGCATGTGTTGAGTTTCCTACATTTTTGGTGTAGTCTCAGTCCGACCACCTTTACCTCCGTCCACCAACACTTTGTTCTCTCAACATGGGACCATGTGAGGCGGGCCCTATCAACAAAATTGGCAACACACATTGCCTCCATGCATTGGGCCCCACCAATAATTTTTTTCTTCTAACCTCTCCATCCATGATTTTGGGTGTAGGTTGCAGTGAAAATGGGGCGGTTTGGCCCCTGTCAATTGGTCAGCTGTATCCTCCAGCGAACTGGACCCAACCAAGAGTTGTCGAAAGGTTTCCACCGCTGTTATCAAATACCGCATTTTCCCGAGGTTGATCAGACCACACCAAATAATAGCAGTTGGAGCCCGGATCCAAAATACACCAGCGGTGGCGACGTCTATGATAAAAGCTAACAATGGTGATAAATCGCACGACTAAATTATAAAACGGCAAGTTCGTTACGAATTCAAATCAGATCCTTATCGAGCAAAGTGCATTTTCTATGCTCCTGACCAAAGCCACTTCTATGTTTTGAGACAGGTGCTTGACATTTAACTTTCACCGGACCCATAGCCCTTGCGGCTCGCGGAATTCCCAGAGCTGAAACCTGGCTACGCCATTGTGAATGCAGTTCTCTCGGAAAATGACAGAAGCGAGGATGGACTGTGCTGATAAGAGGGGCATGTAGACTAGTACTTCGAAATTTGTTCCGGCTATTTTCAGTTAAAAAGCACAGTTATGGTCGTAGCGATAGTATTCACGGTATTGTAGGCCCTAGCTTTTTTATCTTCAGTGGTATAAGTATTACGGCAGCTGCGGGGATATGACCTCCCAAATTCCACAATCGGGGATAGGACCTGGACAATTTTCGCCCAAAAGCGACTTGAATGCAATGACTTTTCAGACAGATACTGTGCCTCGCAATCATTTGTTCCACCCCAACTTTGCGACACCCCTCCCACTCCCCTCACGGAAAGGGGAAACTTCCCCCACCTCTCCCCCGCGGTGGCTAAGTCAGGAAGCGCATTGGACTGCCTCCAGATTTTCAGCTTTGGCCTGCAATCAGAAATCTGTGGAGACACGCCGTGGGCACGTAGCGATGATGGGCCCATATTTCTAAGGCTCATAGGCCATCTCCGCAAAGGTGTGTGGGACGATATACATTGTGTTTTACTCACTCCGAAAAGTGGGTTGAACCGGTGTCCAACTTCCTCCCCCCCCCCCTATGGCAGAACCCTCGACTGCAACTAACCTCCTTCGCTGCAAGAGATTCTGTGTTTGTAGCAGATCAAAATAAACGGATAAATGTGAAACATTTGTGAGAAAAGATATCAATCTCCACACAACATCCGCTTTTATAATTTGCCTTATAAATACTCACTAACTGTACACAGGTTATGAGCTCATACAGTGGCATAACCAGGACTTCTCCCTGAAGGAGTGGGACAAATCTGATCAGAGGGCCACCGAACCAATGGAATCCTACATGCTAGACAGCAAGACTTGAAAATTTGTTGGAGTGCGAATATAGAGAATATGGAGAAAGGCTTACGGCATTAGATATGTACTCATTCAAGTGTAGGAGATTTCCAGGTTTTTCAATCAAAGGATGGTTGACCATTGGAATAGGCTGACTGCTGATGTTGTGGGGAGTCCCTCATTGAATGTACCTAAAAGTATGGTGGAGAAATGCGTTAGGCTGGAAAATCTTGTTCTTTTAATTATAATTCGTGGTGGATGGGATGAGATTTGTGCTATTAGGTGTACATGGTACAGGCACCTCTAAGCAGCCATGGATGGAGCTGAAAACTATTGATGGGGTACTCGATCCACGCGTGTGTGATGCGGGATTGAGTGAACATGGCTAGATAAGTATTGGTAGGTGTATAGGATGTTGGTGGATAGTTTCTTTGGAATATAGAATGTGGTATTGGTTGGGGCGCTGATAATCTTTTGTCCACGCTTGTAGTATCTTTCCCGTACGGGATCAACCCGGTTGGATCCCTGGGGTTCTTATTAAGTCTGTTATTATCTATTAAGTATATTATCTGGGCCACCTAGCCATCAACAGGAGCCCCTGTTGACAATCTGTGACCTTCAGTGCTTTTAATGGACCTCCTTTTCGTCTGATGGGGCCTCCTGTGGATCGTATGGTGCAGCCTATCTACGAACGGTGCCTGATATATCCCTGATGGGGTTCCTATGTGTCTGGTTGGGCCCCCCTATCGTTAAGCAGGGTCTTCTATTGACCATCGGGGACCTACTGTGCTTCTGATGGAGGCCTATTGGACTGGTAGAGCATTCCTTGGCCTTTTTAGGCCTTGTCTTGATCTGGCGGAGCTTTCGTCTTGGTCTGATGGGACCTTCTTTTAGTCTGGTAGCGACAGACAGTGCCTACTGTTGGTCATCTGGGGCTTCCTGTGGTTATGATGCGGCCCTGTCTTGGTCTGGTTGGGCCTCTTCTTGGTATGATGGGGTCTCGTGTCCGTCAACAATGGCCTGCTATGGAAAACGGGCATCCCGTGTCTATTATGGGGCCTCCATTTGGTCTGGTATGGCCTTCTATCAATCAAAATTGGCGTCCTATCGACGGACAAGAGTCTCCAAATGGGTCAGATGGAGTATCTTGCGTGCTTGAGGGGTCCTGCAGTGGATTTGATAGGATGTTTTAACATGGGTTACTTGGAGCATCCTGTGGCCTTTTTTAAATGCCAGAATGTGATTAGAGGAGGATACGTTTGCCCTCCTGACTAACGCCAGAGGGCGGCTCCAACCAATGACGCCGGTACTAAGCAACAAATCCTGGGGCCTACGCAAGCTCCAGGGAGATGTCCCCATTACTCCCTCCCTTAGCTACGCCACGGGCCTTATTCTTGCTACAGGTTGCAGCTTGGGCTAATCCCAACGTCACCGGGGAGTCCCATGAAGTCCTGAATGACGTCATTTGATGATGAATATTGTGTGTGTCACATATAGGATACCACGCCAATAAGAGAAATATTTCTTCAAGTAGCTTCCATTTTGCGAAACATTTACAATTCTGCTGTTTCCCTCTATTAGCATATATTGATATTGCTCAAGGTCTTTGTTTTCGCTGAGGGGAACTTCTGAAATCTGGACTAATCTATCGTGAAATAATGCAAGGAAGCTTCGCTTGGATATGAAAAAATATGCGCTTCCCAGGGAAAACTGAGGTTTGGGAAAGGACGAAATGCTGCTTATGGGGGAACGCCGGATAGATTCAGAGCTGGATGGCAGCTGTCCCTCTTGGCCCCACCCCCACCGGTCCTCGGATCTCTGCTCCTTTCATGTATTGGGGACTCCTTACCAAATTGAGTGTCTCCTCATGCAACCTCGGGTCCAGTTTCATATTCCATGTTTCTCTTCTCCCGTCTTAGGTGTCTTGTCTTCCATGCCGGGAGTCTTCTCTATTGCGTGGTCCTCCCCTTCCAAATTAAGGGTCTTCCGTCACGTCGCAGGGCTTCGTCTTCTAACCTAAATGTTTCTTACCCATCTTGGGGGCTTCCCCTTGTGCCTTGGGGACATCATATCTAATCCTACTGGCTTCCTCTCTCGTCTTATAAACCTCCTCAGTGCATGGGGTCTCCTTACCTGCCTTGGGGCCTTATCTATCTTGGGGGCTTGCTTGCCCGTCTTTGAGGCTCCTCCTGGGTCTCATTTCCCCTTCGAGAGGCCGCTTCCTCTATCCTTGGGGCCTCTTTTCGAATCTTGATGGAGTACTGATGAATTACTGTGGGGGACTTCCATGCCAGCATTGGGGTCTCCTCTTCAATTACATGGCCTCCTTTCCTATCTCGGGGCCTCTCCTTCCAAATTAGGGACATCTTGTCATACCTCAGGAGCCTCCTAGTCTAAGCAGGGTGGCTCCATACTCGTCTGGTGGCATTCGTTTCATCATGGGGTCCTACTTCCGTATCTCGCGGCCTCTTCTATCATCTCTGTCGCCCCCTTTTACGAACCTGATCTGATTGTTTTAGGTGGTGGGAGGATCCTGATCTCGGTTAACCCACCACCACCTATTAATATATTCCCTGCATGCATTGCGTTTTGTGTGTACCCTTTTCTCTTTTATCAAGGTAATCGGGATATCGGCCTTCACATTGCTCCTGGCTCCGCACTGCAAGAGCCGAACTAAGAGCATGGATTCGCTTGGTTGCTCCAAGGACAGCAACAACAAGAAGTTATCCTACAAGACGGACGACATCCGCATAGTCAGTGACCTGCGCACTATCGAGGTTTTGCCTACCTGGAGTGTCGTCCGCACTGCACTGGCGGCTGCGTCTCGCCTGCACATTGGCGGGTTGATTCCCAACACCGTGTCGCTAGAGTCCGTCCGCGCCTCTTAACACGTCCTGAAGAAACTTCCGTGCTCGCAGTGCAAGTATCGGCACTGGTGGTGCATCTGTGGCTTATCTCGCCGATAGCGTGGTTGAAAGTATGGCAAGCACAGATATAGCCATGCTTGGCACAAACCACGTGCTGACCACCAAAACGTCTCACATCAGTTGATTGTTCGGCGGAACGCCCCTGACGTGTGCCCGTGACGAGGCACACATATATTGTATCGCATAAAGAGTGTTGCAAAGAAACCCTCGTTAAAGCAACTTTATCCTCGCAAGCATTGGGGGGGGGGGGGGGGCGATGGATGGAACTGTGATCTCCCACCACAAGTCGTCGAGGCATCTTAGCTTACGTCTTTAGGGATATTGCCAAGTAGTAGTGACTACTTGTGATACCTGTGATGACTGCTTGAGGCGGCAGCTGCCGCGGCTAAAACTGATCGGCAATGGTGTAAAATGCTATATCAGTTGTGCCTAAGTTTACATTGTATAGAAGTCATTTTTTCCTGAAGTACGCTATTTAGAAGTGCACCATCAACATTCATTTCGACCAGGATTTTATTCATATCAGCGTGTTTTCATATTTATTTCACAAAATATGCCCAGATGAGAAATGTGCTTAAGAAGATCTTAAACAAAGGGCTTATGCCTACCAGTTGGTTCGGTTACCACCGTCCAGGTGTCGAAGTACTGTACCTGTCAGCAATTAATAATTATTCGTTTTTTGTGTGTATAGATGTAAAGATGGCAGTTACTGGGAATTCTAAATATTCATCTGGGACTAGAAAGTTTATATATTCTAGACAGTGGACGATTGCAAGTAATTTATATCGGATTTCTGAATATCACCTTGGATTTTTCATTTTTATGTGCCAAACTCCAGATTGTGTCATCCATAGTTATCTCCTAGCGAATTGTGTTAATTCTCCACTGTCTCCGAGCGACTTTGTTCATCTGCAGTCAATGAACAAACGATTTACAATCTCTCGGTCTCTTCTCTGTATGCGACGGTGACAGATCTAGGAGTTCCTATGGGCAGGGGGACACTCCTTTTGGTGTGCGAAAATTTATTCGGAGCGCCAAGCGATACATTTTGCTGCGGAAAAAATCGAAGAAAGGCGGGACGGCCGTCAAATCTTCCAAAACGAGGCAATCATGAAAAAGCATGTTTCGGAAATTTCATGTTATCCAATCCCGCGGGTGGATCGACCTTTTCGCCCCCCTCCATTGGTACCTGATCGGCGACCGATTTCCCAGAATTGTATCTCGTCGGCGACCAGCGAAAGGTTTTCTTCAGCCCTGGGCTATAGCTCTATAACAAAACAGGTCTGTTTAGTTATATTTTGACTACTGCATTATATTACACTGGTAGTGCTTCAACATCTGATAGTAGTGCTCACGGGCACTGTTCCAGGAACAAAAACAAGGGAAGGGTACGATTCCAAAGCGTTCTTTTTCATTATTGAGCTTTTATAATGGAAGCAACATGTACTAATTTTCTTAAATGTAATAAGCGCCCATGTGCTCTCACACTCATCGAATCCTCATCTGGTTCAAGCACTACCAGTACATAAAAAGACACACACAATTGCAAAGTGGTCGGCGTCATGCGTGGGTTGTCAGCAGGCAGGGAGGAGGGGAGGGTGCTAAGGCGGAGGCTGAGAGAAAGGTCTGGCGCATGGGGCACAATCCTCAAATGTTGTACCTGTGCGCCGGGTGGATCTCTTTGCGCTTGGTGTTTGTGCGCGGGTTCTACGTCTGGTGGATTGGTTGGCGCTCCATCCGTGCACCTCTCACACCATCTGCACCATTCAGCGGGCACTGGTCGCCGGCTGCAGCCACACGAGCAGCCGTTTGGCGGTCTGCCGGCATCGCCGAGCTCGTCCTGGCCCGCCGCCACCTAGTTACGGTATTGACGGGCGAGCCCAGGCTCTTCACGCCATTGCATACATTCGTGAGTGCGTCTGACGGATCTTGTTGTTAGAAAACTGGGGCAACGCTGTGGTCTGGATATGGGACGGATACAGGTAAATGTTGT